>PITA01007426.1:0-91681 GCA_004023965.1 Spilogale gracilis
AGTGTTGGAGAGGCTGCGGAGAAAGGGGAACCCTCTTACACTGTTGGTGGGAATGTAAACTGGTGCAGCCGCTTTGGAAAACAGTGTGGAGATTCCTTAAAAATTAAAGATAGAGCTACCCTATGACCCTGCAATTGCACTACTGGGCATTTACCCCAAAGATACGGATGTAGTGAAAAGAAGGGCCATATGCACCCCAGTGTTCATCGCAGCAATGGCCACAATCGCCAAACTGTGGAAAGACCCAAGGTGCCCATCAACAGATGAATGGATAAAGAAGATGTGGTATATATATACAATGGAATACTATGTCTCCATCAGAGAGGATGAATATCCAACTTTTGTAGCAACATGGACTGGACTGGAAGAGATTATGCTGAGTGAAATAAGCCAAGAAGAGAAAGTCAAGTATCACATGGTTTCACTTACTTGTGGTGCATGAGGGGTAAACTGGAGGACAGTGGGAGAAGGAAAGTAAATGGGAACTAGGGTAATCTAGGGAGGGAAATGAAACAATAGAGACTTTGTACACAAAAACAAACTGAGGGACTTGGAGGGAGGGGGGTGGAGGGATGGGAGAACCTGGTGTTGGGTACTGGGGACACCTAAAGCATGGAGCACTGGGTGTGGGGAATGGGGAATGAATCTTGGAACACTGGAAAAAAAATTTTAGTAACAATAAAAAAAAAATTTAAAAAAGACTGTTCTTTCTAGAGCTGACTTGCCTCCAGAAATACCCAGTCAGAATGCCACAGTAAAAAAAAAAAAAATCAGTCATTGATACAATGTGGGGTAAAAGTCCACACATCCCTCCCTGAACAGTTACAGATGAATTTACCCAATCTTTCTTCTAAATCTTACTAACTTCCTATAGATCTACCTGTCTATGGTGATCTGTTTAAAAGATTACAAGAAGAAAATCTAAAGCAAAATTTCTTAAAGTTAGTATTAAGAGGTCCTTGAACTTGGATTAAAAAGTACACTTAAATTTCACTAATCTCTCACCGTAAAATTCATTTCATTAAATTATTAATGTTGGCAATAATCCAAATTGTTATTATCAGAACCTTACCTTGATTACTGGTATAAATTTTAAATATTATATAGCATTTTAGGTCAATATCACCAAAATCATTATGTTCATAATTACTTTGAAGTTGTGTTATTTATTAGACCCACTGCTAGAAGTTTTTTTTTCTATATATTTTATTTCATGGAAAACAATAGAAAAACATCCACTGAGATTTGTATCTAATCTGAAAATGAATAAAACAAGACAATAGTAGGACATTGGTGAATTTTCTGAGATAAAGTTTAATTTTAACTTATACATTCTTATATAAAGTAGTTTAAGTAAGAAAAAGACCTTCAGAACTCTAATCAACATATTTACAATAATGTTTATAGCTAAGGGAAAATAAAATAAAGGGAATAAGAGTACTATATAGATGTTTTGTTTTATAGGTTAATAGTGAAGTGCATATATTTTCATAATACATGTTTTTTTAGAATATTTTGATAACTGCATTTTAGTGGAGTTGGTTTTATTTGTAAGCCTTTGTCTTTTATTATTTATACATTTTAAATGTTATTCTCTAAAGAGGTCTATCAGCTTCACCAAACAGCCAAATAGGTGAATGAGTTTAAGGATCATTCTTGAAGAAGAAGAGGAAGAAATCAATAAATGGTTTTTACCACTGCTCAACTATTCACTATCTAGGGCAAGGGAATTGCTTTACCCTTTGTTTCTCTGTTTTGCTTTGTTTTGTTTTACTTCAGTCTTTTTTTTTTTAGATTTTATTTATTTGACAGAGAGAAACACAGCTAGTGAGGGAACACAAGCAGGGGGAGTGACAGAGGGAGAGGCAGTCTTCCCACTGAGCAGAGAGCCGAACATGAGGCTGGATCCCGGGTCTCCAGAATCATGACCTGAACCAAAGGCAGAGGCTTTAACCCACTGAGCCACTCAGGTGCCCCTACTTTAGTCTTTAAATAAATTAAAATTTATTTAGTGTTTCTAAAATGTGTCTGATGAAAAGAAACACTTAAAGCCCTTCTTAAAAACACAAATTCTTGAGATCATCACTAGACTTACTGAATTAGAGAGAGAAACTTGGTGATTTGTACTGTACAAAACACAAATCTGTGTTTTTACCTCATGAAAAAACGGGGGGAAACTTCATTAAAGGAATCATGAAACATTGAAAATGAAACTCAGAGAGAAGTTTAACAACTAGGTAATTAGGATTTAAATTGGAATAATCCACATTTATCTGTTAGTCAAGGAGTTGCTGACAGATTTAGACCAGTGGATCTAAGTGCAATTTCCAGACCAACAGCAGTTGCATCACATAGAAACTTGTTAGACATGAAAATTATTGAGACCTATTCCATGCTCCCTCTCTCACTACAGGATCACATGGTATGAATATCCAAGACCCACCTAAGTAACATCTTCTGGTGGTGGTGCATAGTAATTTCTCTCTTAAAATGCCCATCAGGTCATCCTGACTCAGGCTCGTATCTGAGAACCAGAGGAATTAATGGTGGCTTTGTGCCATATTAAAGGGTTTAATCTTCATTAGCTTTATTCCTAAGCATCTTATTTTTTGGGAAATTATAATTGGCATCAATTCCTTAATTTCTCTCTCTTCAGTCTCATTGTTAGTGTGTAGAAATGCAAACAATTTCTGTGCGTTGATTTTGTATTCTGCCACATTGCTAAATTGCTATATGAGTTCTAGCAATTTTGGGGTGGAGTTTTTTCAGTTTTTGACATAGACTATCATGTCATCTGCAACGAGTAAGAGTTTGACTTCTTCTTTGCCAATTTTAGTATCTTTTATTTCTTTCTGTTGTCTGATTGTTGAGGCTAGAACTTCTAGTACTATGTTGAACAACAGTGGTGAGAGAGGGTACCCCTGTCATGTTCTTAACCTTAGGGGAAAAGTTCTTATTTTTTTCCCATTGAGAATGATATTCACTTGGTCTTTTCATATATAGCTTTTATGATATTGAGGTATGTTCCCTCTATCCCTACATTATGGAGAGTTTTAATCAAGAAACAATGTCATATTTTGTCAAATGCATTTTTTGCATCAATTGAGAGGATCATATTGTTCTTGTCCTTTCTTTTATTCATGGGTGCATCACATTGATTGATTTGCAAATGTTGAAACACACTTGCAGCTCAGAATAAATCTCACTTGGTCATGGTGAATAATCCTTTTAATGTGCTGTTTGGATTCAGCTGACTAGTATCTTGGAAAATCAATCTGTAATTCTCCCTTTTGATGGGGTCTTTGCCTGGTTTGGGGTTCAAGGTAATGCTGGCCTAATAGAATGAGTCTGAAAGTTTTACTTCCATTTCTATTTTTCTGACAGCTTCAGTACAATATGTATTATTTCTTCTTTAAATGTTTGGTAGAATTCCCCTTGGAAGTCTTCTTGCCCTGCACACTTGTTGTTTTATTTTTTTAAGATTTTATTTTATTTATTTGTAAGAAAGAGAGAGTGAGAGCACAAGCAGGAGAAATAGTGGGCAGAGGGAGAAGTAGGATCCCTGTTGAGTAAAAAGCCCAATGAGGGACTCAATCCCCGGACTCTGGATCACAATCTGAATGGAAAGCAGACGCTTAAACAACTGAGCCACCCACGCTTCTCTTTTAGAGGTTTTTGATTACCTCTTCAATTTCCTTGGTGGTTATGAGTCTGTTCATTTTTTCTATCTCTTCCTGTTTCAGTTTTTGCTGTTTATAAGTTTCTAGCAATGTGTCCATATCTTCCAGATTGTTTAATTTGCTGGCATGCTCATAATATGTTCTTAAGATTGTGTTTCCTTGGTGTGATTGTGATCTCTCTTCTTTCATTTATGATTTTATTAATTTGGGTAGTTTCTCTTTTATTTTGGATAAGTCTGACCAGAGGTTTATTGATCTTATTAATTCTTACAAAGAATGAGCTTCTAGTTTCATTGATCTGTCCTACTGTTCTGGTTTCTGTTTCATTGATTTATGTTATAATCTTTATTGTTTCCTTTCTCTTGCATGGTTTAGGCTTTTGTTGCTTTTTTTCCCTCCCATTTCCTTTATGTGTAAGGTTAGCTTGTGTATTTGAAATTTTTCTAATTTTTTGAGAGAAGCATGTATTCCAATATGCTTCCTTCTTAGGACAACCTTTTGCTGTATCCTAAAGGTTTTGAACAGTTGTGCTTTCATTTTCATTAGTTTCCATGAATTTTTCTAATTCATTTTTAATTTCCTAGTTGACCCATTCATTATTTTATAGGCTGCTCTTTAACCTCCAAGTATTTGAGTTTCTTCCAAATTTCCTCTTGTTATTGAGTTAAAGTTTCAAGTCATTGTGGTCTGAAAACATACTGAGAATGATTCCAATCATTTGGTATTGGTTGAGATCTGATTTGTGACCCAGTACGTGATCTATTCTGAAGAAATTTCCATATGGACTCAAGAAGAATCGGTATTCTGTTGCTTTAGGATGGAATGCTCTGTATACATCTGTGAAGTCTATCTAGTCCAATGTGTCATTCAAAGCCCTTGTTTCTTTTTTGACCTTCTGCTTAGATTATCAATTCATTGCTGTGAGTAGGATGTTGGAGTTCTCTACTGTTATTATAATATTGTTAATGTGTTTCTTTAGTTTGGTTATTAACTGGTTGATATAATTGGCTGCTCCCCTGTTGGACACATAAATATTTGTAATTGTTATATCTTCTTGTTGGGTAGACAATTTAAGTTTGACTTAGTGTTCTTTTTCATCTCTTACTACAGTCCTTGTTTTGAAATCTAATTTATCTGATATGAGGATGGCTACCACAGCTTTCTTTTGAGGTCCATTAGCATAATAAATTTCCCCACCCCCTCACAATCAGTCTGGAAGTTGGAAAATATGTCTCTTATTGACAGCATAGGGATGCATCTTGCTTTTTATCCAACTTGATACCATGTGTCTTTTTATTAGAGCATTTAGTCCTATTTACAGTCAGAGTAATTATTGAAAGATAAGAATTTAGTACCATTGTATTGTCTGTAAAGTCCCTGTTTCTGTGGATTGTCTCTGTTTCTTTTTGGTCTATGTTACTCTTGGGATTTCTCTGTGCTTACAGAATCCCCCTGCATATTTCTTGGAGGTATAGCTCGGTGGTCATGTATTTCAGTTTCTTTGTCCTGGAAGCTCTTTATCTCGCTTTCCATTCTGAATGACAGCCTGCTGGATAAATTATTCTTGCCTGCATTTTTGTTTGTTTGTTTGTTTTCTCATTTAGTACTCTGAATATATCATGCCTACCCTTTTTGGCCTGTCAGGTGTGTGGATAGATCTGATATCAGCTTATTGTTCCCACCTCTTTAGATTAGGAACCTCTAGTCTTAAGCTCCTTTTAGGATTTTTTTTATCTCTGAAATTTGCAAGCTTCACTATTATACATCAGGAAGTTGAGCCATTTTTATTGATTTTGTGATGGGTCCTCTCTATTGCTTGGACATGAATGATTGTTTCCTTCCCCATATTAGGGAAGTTCTCAGTTCTGATGAGCTCAAATATACCTTCTGGTGCTATCTCTCTTTCCTCTCATTCCAGCACTCCAATAGTTCTGATATTGTTTTGTTTTATGGCAGCACTAATTTCTCAAAGCTTCCCCCTCTTTGTCTATTGGTTGCCTTTTATCTTTTTTCCTCAGTTTCCCTCCTTGCTATCAACTTGTCTTTTCTGTCACTTACTATCTTTTCTGCCTCAGTTACCCTGTGTTAGAACATCCAAATTAGACTGCATCTCAGAACATTTTTAACTTCATCCTGATTAGATCTCATTTCTGCACTGTAAGATTCTCTAGTGTCTTTTGTGCTTTTTCAAGCCCAACCAGTAACTTTATAATTGTTATCCTGAATTCCATCTCTTACATTTTACTGTGACAGAAGGTATTAACTCTAGTTTTTTCTTTTGTTGTTAATTCCTCCTAGTCATTTTGTCAAAAGAAGAATGGATGAACAAGTGAATGAAATAAAATAAAATTGACCACAACCCAAGCACAATACACACTAAAAACATCCAAAGAGGTCAGAAACAAAAAAGAAAAGAAAAAGAAAATAGGGGGAGAAAAGAGAATATAATCCACACAGTGAACAAAAAAGGGTGATCCACGTGTGTGTGTGTGTGTGTGTGTGTGTGTGTGTAATTGAATAGACTGAAAGGAAGCCACAAGTGAAGACTCTATCTATAAATTGTAAATGTAAAAAAATGAAAGTTAAAAAAAAAAACGACTTAAAGACACACACTTGATAAAATAAGTAACTAGCTGAAATGAGAAAAAATAAAAAAGAAAATGGACAATGTTTATGAAAAAATGCTTAGCAGAGTGAAGTTAGAGAAAACATGCCTCAAAATAATACAGGTCTTACATGAAAAACTCAGATTTCAAGATATACTACAAAGCTTTAGCAATCAAAACAATATGATATGGACAAAAAAATAGACAGATCAATGGGATGGGATGGAGAACCCAGAAATACGCCCATGCCTATATGGTCAATTAATTTATGGCAAATGAGACAAGACATGCAATGGACAAAAGGCCGTCTCTTTAATAAATGGTGCAGGGAAAATGGGACAGCTACATTCAAAGGAATGAAACTGACCAACTTCTTATGTTGTACACAAAAAAGAAACTCAAACTGGATTAAACAACTAAATGTGAGACCTGAAAATATTAAAACTTTAAAAGAAAATACCAGAAGAATAAACATTGTTAAAATGTCTATACTTCCTAGAGCAATCCATACTTTCAACGCCATCCATATCAAAATTCCACTAACATTTTTCAAAGTGCTGGAACAAACAATCCTAAAATCTATATGGAACCAGAAAAGACCCCGAATTGCTAAGGAAATGTTGAAAAAGAAAAACAAAACTGGGGACACCACACTGCCTGATTTCAAGCTTTATTACAAAGCTGTGATCACCAAGACAGCATGGTACTGGCACAAAAACAGACACATAGACCAATGGAGCAGAGTAGAGAGTCTAGATATGGACCCGCAACTTTATGGTAAAAATACTCTTCAACAAAGCAGGGAAAAATATTCGGTGGAAAAATACAGTCTCTTCAATAAATGGTGCTGGGAAATTTGGACAGCTATGTATAGAAGAATGAAACTTGATGATTCTCTTACACCACACACAAAGATAAACTTGAAGTGGATGGAAAATCTCAATGTGAGGCAGGAATCTATCAAAATCCTAGAGGAGAACATAGACAGTAACCTCTTTGCATTGGCCATAGGTACTTCTTTCAATACACGTCTCAAAAAGCAAAGGAACCAAAAGCAAAAACGAACTTTTGGGACTTCATCAAAATAAAAAGTGTCTGCACAAGAAAGGATATAGTCAACAAAACAAAGAGGCAATGTACAGAACAGGAGAAGATATTTGCAAATGACAATACAGACAAAGGCTGATATCCAAGATCTATAAAGAACTCCTCAAACTTGAACAACCAAACAAACAAGAAAAAAATCACATAAAAAAATGGGCAGGAGACAGAAGGAGAAGGAGACAGAAGGAGAAGAAGCACTTCTCCATATAAGACATACGAATGGCTAACAGACACATGAAAAAAAAAATGTTTGTCATCATTAGCTATCAGGGAAATTCAAATCAAAACCACATTGAGTTATACCTTACACCAGTCAGAATGGCTAAAATTAACAGGACCAGAAACAACAAGTGTTGGAGAGGATGTGGAGAAACGGGAACCCTCTTACACTGTTGGTGGGAGTGCAAGTTGGTGCTGCCACTTTGGAAAACAGTGTGGATATTCCTTAAAAAATTAAAAATAGAGCTACCCTATGACCCTGCAATTGCACTACTGGGTATTTACCCCAAAGACACAAATGTAGTGAAAAGAAGTGCCATATATACCCTAGTGTTCATTGCAGTAATGGCCACAATTGCCAAACTGTGGAAAGAGCCAGGGTGCCCTTCAACAGATGAATGGATAAAGAAGAAATGGTCCATCTATACAATGGAATATTACACCTCCATCAGAAAGGATGAATACCCAGCTTTTGTAGCAACATGGACTAGATTGGAGGAGATTCTGCTGAATGAAGTAAGCCAAGCAGAGAAAGTCAAATATCATATGGCTTTTCTTACTTGTGGAGCATAAGGAGTAATATGGGGGACAGTAGGAGAGGGAAAGGAAATGGGAAGTGGGGTAAATTAGGGACGGAGAGGAAACACAAGAGTCTTTGAATTCAGAAACAAACTGAGCGTCTTGGAAGGGAGTGGGATGGGATGATGGGTGAGTCTGGTGGTGGGTATTGAGGTCACATATTGCATGGAGCATTGGTTGTGGGGCATAAACTGAATGGGGCAAAAAAAATGAATCTTGGAACACTGAAAAAAATAATGTAATAAAAAAATAAAGAGCTCATTGAAAACTTTTCAGTAAAAAAAAGAAAAGAAAAAGAAAAGAAAAGAAAAGAAAAGAGAAGAAAATAAAATGCAGGCAATAATCTTTTGGACATCAGCCTTAGCAACGTATTAAAGATATGTCTCTTAATGCAAGAGAAACAAAAGCAAAAATAAACTATTGGGACTACACCAAAATAAAGAGCTTTTGAACAGTGAAAGTCATCATTAACAAAATGAAAAGACAACCTACTAAATGGGAGAAGATATAACCCAATTAAAAATGGATAGAGGACCTGAATAAACAGTTTTCTAAAGAAGGTATACAGATGGTCAACAGACACATGAAAATATGCTCAACATCACAATCACCAGGAAAATGTATATCAAAACTGCAATGAATATCATCTTACACCATTCAGAATGGCTAGAATAAAAAAAAATATGAAATAGTAAGTGTTGGTAAGGATGTGGAAAATAGGGAACCCTCATCCACTGTTGGTGGGAATTTAAATTGGTACAATCATTGTGGAAAACCATATGGAAGTTCCCCAAAAATTTAAAATAGAATTACCAAATGATCCAATAATTCCATTACTGGGCATTTTTCCAATGAAAACAAAAACACTAGTTTGAAACAATAAATGTACCATTTTGTTTACTGTAGCATTACCTATAATTGCCAAGATATGCAAGCAACCCAAATGTTCATCAATAGATGAATAAAGAAGACAGATAGATAGATGATAGATAATAGATTAGATAGATAGATAGAGATATGTATATATGATATGTATATGTATATATTCATATATATATGTGTATATATTTATATATGTATATATATGGAATATAGACTATGGTATATATAGTGGAATATTCTTCATATATATTTATATGAAAAATAGGTGATATGTATGTATATGTATATATGTTCATATACATATGAATATATATGTATGTGTACATATATCAATATATATGTATATGTTTATATAGGTGTATATATATATATATGGAATATTGAATAATAATATTATTCCACCATAAAAAATAATGAAGTCTTGTTATTTGCAACAACATAGATAGACCCACAGTGTACATGCTAAATGAAAGTAGTCAGATAGGGAAAGACAAATACCATATGATTTCACTTATATGTAAAATTTAAAAACAATACATCAAATGAACGAACAGACCTAGACATAGAGAACAAACTTGTGTTTGCCAGAGAGGAAATTGGTTAGAAAATCGGTGAAATAAAAGGAGATTAAGAGATACAAACTTTCAGTTATAAAATACATAAGTCATGGAGATAAAAAGTACCGTGTGGGGCGCCTGGGTGACTCAGTGGGTTAAAGCCTCTGTGTTCGGCTCAGGTCATAATCTCAGCGTCCTGGGATCGAGGCCCACATTGGGCTCTCTTCTCAGCAGGGAGCCTGCTTCCTGCTCTCTCTCTGTCTGCCTCTCTGCCTACTTGTGATCTCTCTTTCTGAAAAAAAGAAAAAGTACAGTGTGGGAAGCATGCTCAATAATATTGTAATAATACTGTATGGTGACTATACTTATTATGGTGAGGATCGAGTAATGTATAGAATTGTTGAATCAATATGTTGCATACTTGAAACTAATACATTATATGTCAATTTTACTTCAATAAAAAGACTACAATGAGATATTACTCCATACCTATTAGAAAAACTATTATCCAAAAAATACAAATTGCTGATGAGAGTGAGGAAAGGGTACTCTTGTGCACTGTTTGTGGGAATGTAAACTGGTTTAGTCACTATGGAAAACAATATGGAGAGCTCCCCAAGATCAAAAGTAGAACTACTGGGGTACCTGGGTGGCTCAGTTGGTTAACCATCTGCCTTTGGCTCAGGTCGTGATCCCAGGACCCTGGGATCAAGTGTCACATTGCACTCCTTACTCAGAGGGGAGCCTGTTTCTCCCTCTGCCTGCCACTCTCCCTTCATGTGTGCTCTCTCTCTTTCTCTGATAAATAAATAAAATTTTTAAAAAATTGACATTTTTAATTTCAAGTATGAGAGACTGCCAATGAATTTTTCTCCTTTAGAAAATAAGTATATGAAACCCATGGAATGGGAGAAAATATTTGCAAATGACACTACAGACAAAGGACTGATATCCAGGATCTATAAAGAACTCCTGGGGCACCTGGGTGGCTCAGTTGGTTAAGCAACTGCCTTCAGCTCAGGTCATGATCCCGGAGTCCCGAGCTCCCTGCTCAGCGTAAAGCCTGCTTCTCCCTCTCTCATTCCCTTGCTTGTGTTCCCTCTCTAGCTGCGTTTCTCTCTGTCAAATAAATAAATAAAAATCTTAAAAAAGAAAAGAACTCCTCACACTCAACAACCAAAATAAAAATCATCACATCAATAAGTGGGCAGGGGACATGAAGAAGTGGGGTAAATTGGGGAGGAAGATGAAACACGAGAAACTTTGGACTCAGAAACAAACTGAAGGCCTTGGAGGGGAGAGGTGGGGTGATGGGTGAGCCTGGTGGTGGGATTTGAGAGCACGTATTGCAAGGAGCACTGGGTGGGGGCATAAACAGTAAATCTTGGAACACTGAAAAAATAGTGTAATAGAAAAACACAATGACCAAAAGAATGAAAAAAGAAAGAAAATACATATAGTCCACATAAATCAGTATGTTATACTTTACAGTTTTTCCCAGATAGTACTTTATCTGTGTCATTTTTTACAGTAAATAATACAGCTCCTTTGACATATTTTAATGTTGAAACACTGATTCACCTGTTAATACTTCAAGTCAATCAGAAATTTGTTTTTATCTACAATAGGAAATGAAAGTCCAAGTAGAAAATAAACAATAACTTCTTTTAAAAAAATAAAATATCCCCCCGGGAACTGCATTCCTATTCAAATACTGAAAATTCGGTATTTCTAGTTCATATAAAATATATACTAAATTTATATAAAATACCCATTTCCAGGTCTGAAATTACTTCTTGAACCTATCATATATACATTTTCAAAATGAAGCTGTGTGTTTTGAGGATTAGTGATAATCCATTAAAGGTATATTTTTAAATTATGATTAAAAACAGAGGAATAAACAAATAAGTAAATAATTCATCAAATAAGCATAACTAGTTCAATCCAATAGCACAAACTAGAAGCTATACTTAATTAGCTTCGTTATCTGTTTGGTAGAATTTGTAATCAGTTTTTAATTACTAAAATTGTATAAACTCTGTCTAAAAATATTTTTGAATCATTGTTAGCAAATGACCATTGTCTCTACATTTTCATATAAAGAACTGGTTTCAGACTAAGTGATGTGAACTGCTTGCATTGTGTTCTGGTGTCAGATTTTAACAAACATATCAATTGGTACTATATCATGTGTCATAGATTGCAGATGTACTTAAATCAAGCTGTTTTATGGGCACCTGAGTGGCTCAGTTGGTTTAGCGACTGCCTTCGGCTCAGGTCATGATCCCGGAGACCCAGGATTGAGCCCACATTGGGCTCTCTGCTCGGCGGGAAGCCTGCTTCTCCCTCTCTCATTCCCCCTGCTTGTGTTCCCTCTCGGGCTGTGTTTCTCCCTGTCAAATCAATAAATAAAAAAAAATCAAGCTGTTTTATGTCACTATGGTATGCACACACACACAAATGAAACAAATGATTATTTAGAAAGACTGACCAAATTGATTGAAAGTAAAGTCTAACTAGACTTGGATATTATATACTATGACATCTAAAATTTAGATAGAATTTATTATTTGCTATTATTTGGGGATTATTTGAGGTTTAGATAAAAGATAGGTGTTAGATGAAATAGATAGATGATAGATAATAGAGATAGATGATGATGATAGATAAGTAGAAAGATAGGTGATCGACGATAGATGATAGATGATTATGATGATGATAAATAGATGATAGATAGATAGATAGATAGATGATAGATAGATAGATGATAGATGATAGATGATAGATAAATGATAGACATCTGTGAGCACTATTTAGACATTAAAATTTTTAGGAAGATTTACTTCTCTTTTCACACTTCAATATTTATGACTATAGTGATTTTCAGTTTGTTAATATTTTAGTCAAATTTTTGATACTAGCCAATTATCTAAGTAATCATGCAAAAATTCCTTGCATTTATATAATATTTTATGCTTCTCAAAACTCTTTCAAACACATTATCCCATTTGCTCATCTCTTATAATATATGATAGCTAGTATCATAATTATTTACATAAGAAGAAACTGAGGCATTTGTTCATCAGACAACTGGAAACAGAATCCAGGACTCTTGACTCTTGGTTTAGTTTTCTGTTCTTCACTGGAAATTATATTCTTTTTTTAATAAAACACCTTACATCTGCAAGTCATTTCAGGAAAATATACAACTTTATTTATAAATGTTAGACTTATGGAACTAAATTATATATTTCTTAAGTATTTTGTATCAATTACATATCCCTCAACCATATCCTTATGCCTTTTTATCCACTGCACAGAGTAAATCTTGAGAAAAACCTCATTGATTGAAAATCTTTATTCTTCTAATAAAATGATTAATTTGTAATAAAGGTTCTAAATGTCCTAATACCAGCCTTAGTTTCAGTGTCAGATGTTGCGGCTTATAATTTGTTCTAATTCTAGATATTTAAATCAAAACATTATGTACCCTGAATTATCAGTAAGAATTAGGGGACTCCCATATCTATAAGAAGTAAGCTAGTTTTTAATACTTAATACAAGTTTCAACAATAAGGGTATAGTTACTATCTTCAAATCTCTAAGTGTATTTTTATTTAGTTATGTAGCATAAGACTAATAAAAACACAGCAGAAATAGCTAGGATATTGTCATTGCAGATATGAAATGCAGATACTATTTGCAACACATAAACAGAATATTAATTTATATATATTATCCAAGTGTCTAGACACCATGTTAAAATAGTTATGATTTGTCATTCCATTGTATTATCCTTTTAAATATTGCTATGTGCCTTGATGTGAAGGTGTTCTTCAAAAGTAACATGCGGCAGTGCAGTTCAGAACATTTTTAAATACTGAATTGATTATTGTTTTCCACTTAGAGCATTGAGACATCTCTGTGAGATTATGTGAATGTAACTGAGTACAGTGACATTTTCTAGCAGTGACATTTTCTCTGGCCTTGAGAAAATAATTACTTAGTATATATAGGGAAACTTGTAAATATGTTAAGTATTTTGAGGTAAATATCTTTGTTGATGTATGTAAAAAAACAAGTGTCACACTATTGGAAACTACTGTTTAATAACAGTAACACAGGGATGTAACATTGACTACAAGAGCTTCACAAACATCTCATTATCTGAACTAACCAGTATGGATTACCTATGGAGGTATTAAACTCTCTGGAAACCATTTTTATTCCTAGGCTTTATTCCAAACCTCTCTGGAGGTGTAAGTGAGCTTAGATAGCTGAGCAAGAGATATGCATTGGAACGCAGCGGGATTATTTTCAAAAGTTCTCCCTGGGGGCCAGAATTGAAGCTGAGATCTCAGTCCATGATATATTTGCAATTATGTCAATAGAAACTCAAATGGTTGATGTGTCAAAATCGTCCACAACATGGAGTTAATAATATTGCAGGAAAGCTGCTAAACAGAAAGCTGTTTTACTGTCCATTTGCGGGGATAACAAACTCCCAAATTTAATTACAATGTGATTTGGAATGACATCTAACATTTGACAAATGTTGAAACCTCTGAACTTGCAGAGTTGTCCTATTCTAGAGAACTGTGTTGCTAGTACAGATTAGGCAGCTTACTTTAGATTAAAATAAAAATGCAAATAACTGGCTGAGTTCATGGGGAAACAGACCTGTACCTCTGCAAAATATTTGCTTTGTGAAAGCTGGAAATTGCCTTTTGTGACAGGAAATTCCATGCTGCTTGTTTAGCTTCATTGTTGAGCCTCCTGCCTTGGCATAGTAGAAGTGGAATTCTGGATCTGATGAATTTAGAGATTTAGCACACACCAAAAGAACAAAATTGTTTCGTCTGGCTCAGGGAGCTATTACTATTCACTATCTTCTAAATATGAATCTGTAATAAGACAAACTGAAATGATTTCTGCCATTCTTAAAATTTTCCTTTATTCCCTCCCTTCTGCTCCCACTGTGATCCATTTTGAGGGGAGGATTCCATAAAATGTATATATAATTGTGATTCATGATATGTGGGATGCTGAAGGGATGCAATCCTGTGCTAGCAATATGTTTAAATCAAGTACCTTGCAGTCACGCTGTTTATACATGATTTGGTTCAATTATTATAAAATCAAAAACTCTTCTAAGCCCTCTAGGGAATATAAAATGTGAGCGAAATGGATCTGTCTTCTAGTAAGAGGAAACTCACTGGAAGATAATATATATCCATGTTATAAAAATTCTTGATGTGTATTTGATTGAGATTATTTTTATGATTAAGGTGGATAACAGTTACACTTGATTTAAACACATGAAAGAAAATTCTAAAATTTCTCTTTGTCTCTGTTTCTTTTTATTTATGTATCTTTGTGTATATGTATGTATATATCTATATATCTATATATCTACATCTATATCTCTCTATATATATATCTTGTATTGGTTCCCTGTATTGGTTTATATTTCAAGGCATTAATGACTCTATTTTCAGTGATAAAGAAGACACTGGACATTTATAGTTTGTGGTGTGATGTGGCAATAGAGATATGCAAAATAACCTATTGGATAATCGTAATCAAATACTTATAAAAAGTAAAGTTATGAATGACTACACATTTGATACATTAAAATATTCTAGTCAAACTAATGAAGATAATGAGAATGGCACCTTGCTACAGGCTGCCTTGGAAGGAGTAGGGGGAGAGGATGAATTCAGGGCTTCTAATTCTCAACTCAACTTCCACATAAATTACCTGAAACTTTCCATGTCTTCCTTGAAAGAAACCCTTATTTCCAGCAGTGAAAGTTCTGAGATTGCTAAATATAAAATTCAGAGAAATAGGACATTGTTTTGGAATTATGTGTTTCCTGAATTTTGGAATGGAGACATATGGACAGATCCTGATGAAGCTAAAGATAATGAACCCCCAAATTCTGGGTCTTCTTTGCCAGGAGGACCAGTTCTTCCACCCCTGTCAGAGGAGTTTAACCCTGATTTGCCTAAGGTAATTTACCTTGTAACCACTTTGTAGATTCTCCTCAGGATGTACCCCAAATGTCCCTCTTTACTTATAAATCTATAACTAGACACAAGTCCCAGCAGACCCCAAAGGCTGAGGTACAAGGGGAGACTCATGAGGTTGTTCACTGTACTCCAAAATAATGGTATGATTTCTTTTTTTCAATTTACATAGAAAAATGGAGAACATGTGTTAAGGATTTGGGATAATGATGGAAGGAACAAATTTGGACCATGCTGAAATTGTTACTATGGATTCACTAAGAATGTGTTCAATGTTGCAGCTCAAGGAGATAAAGGTCTCTAAAAATTTGACTGTTTGGGTGGCTGAAATATGGACCAAAAAGTGCCCATGCTAAATGAAATTAAAATGTCAAAACTTCCTTGATATACTGAAAAGGGAGGTGTCCAGAAACTTAGGGAGATTAGAATGCTAAGGTGGATTTATTACATAAAATCTTCATACTAACATCATGATGGTACAGAGGACACATCTTTCTCTACAGCTGTGCAAAATTAATTTGTGAGGTGGGCCTCAGCCTTGTTGAAGAACTCTGTGGTTGTTCTTTTCTGTGAGTCAGATATTACAGTGAAAACTACTACCACTAAAGCAGGATGTTTAAATGTAATAGGGATAATTGGATCCTAGGGCGACAGGAACCAAGTCATATTATGTAATTGCTAAAGGCAAGGTTGATATGGTTATTATAATTGACAGTGAAGTCAAAGAAGTTGTAAGTATAGTGTAATTCACAAAAGCCTATGGTGTTGGCTAGTTGATCATGATGTTCATAGAAGATAAATATATAGGCAATATACTGAATTTTTTCTTGATCTGTATGAGCAAAAGAATTATAGGTCAAGTGATCAAGAGTCTAACATTTATTACTAAAACAGATTCATGGTCCCTCACTCAGTCTTGAGACTTGAGCCAGAGTAGAAACATCAGACCCCTTTAATGAAGGGAAGTCTGTGTCCCCTTGAACAAAACACCAGTACACTACCAAAAATATATATTGTTAATTTTTATCTCAACTTTCCCCAAAAATACCTACAGCCTTTCCCCAGGGTGATTATGTATTGAGGGAAGGGAAATAATCATACTTACAGAGAATTAATGGACATTAGCTTTGAACTGAGAGTAATTTCTGGAGACTCAAAACATCATTGTGGTCCACCACTCAAATTAAGGGTTTGTACAGGTCAAGTAACCAATGGAGCATCAGCTCAAGTCCATCATACTTTGAGTCCAGTGTATCCCCAAACTGATTTGGTGGTAATTTCCCCAGTTCCATAATTCATAAATGGAATAGGAATACTTAGTAACTGGCAAAATTCTCACATTAGTTCCTGATCTGTGGAATATAAGTTACAATGGCAGGAAAGGCCAAATGGAAGTCACTAGAAGTTTGTCTCTCTAGGAAAATAGGGAAAAAAAAAGCAGAACCACATTCTTGGAGGAATTGAAGACATCAGTGCCACCATCAAGGACTTGAAGAATTCTGGGATGGTGACTCTCATCACATCCCCTTTAACTCACCTATTTGTCCAGTGCTGAAAATGGATGAAACTTGGAGCATAAGAATAGATCATCATAAACTTACCCAGGTGGTGATTTTAATTACAACTACTGTACCAGATGTGGTTTTATTGATTGAGCAAATTAACATATCCTTTGGCATGTAGTATGCAGCTATTGATCTGGCAAATGCTTTTTTCTCCATACCTGTTATAAAGACCAGCAGAAGCAGTTGGCCTTTGGGTTACAAAGCCATCAATGAAATTTCACTGTCCTACCTCAGGAGTATATCAACTATTCAGCCTCATGTTGTCATAGGAGTGATAGGGATTTGATCAACTTTCCCTTTCACAAGACATTACACTGGTCCATTACAGTGATAACATAATGCATACCAGATCTAGAGAGCAAGAGGTACAAATATTCTAGACTTATTTGTAAGCCTTCTTTTATGTCAGAAATGGAAAATACATTTGCCAAAAATTCAAGGGCAGAGATTCATTGATTGTAACAATTGTACCACTCTGGTGGTGAAATTGATAATGTAAGACCCTACGTATGTGTGGGGGCAAGCATTGTATGGGAGATCTCTGTTCCTTTCCTTAAATTTTGTGACAAACTTAAAACTGCTCTTGAAAATTATATTAATAAAATCATAAATTTAAAAAGTTTAGGTGGCGCCTGGGTGGCTCAGTTGGTTGGGCAACTGCCTTCGGCTCAGGTCATGATCCTGGAGACCCAGGATCGAGCCCCCATCGAGCTCCCTGCTCGTTGGGAAGCCTGCTTCTCCCTCTCTCACTCCCCCTGCTTCTGTTCCCTCTCTAGCTGTGTTTCTCTCCGTCAAATAAATAAATGAAATCTTAAAAAAAACGTTTAAAGTCCTTTAATTTCAATGAAACTTCAAGAAGTTCAGTGGTACAGGGCATGTTAAGATATAGCTTCTAGGGTGAAGAATGGATTGTGGTATCTGATCATTGTACAACAAAAAAATAAGCATGATTCCTAATGGGTCTTTTTGGATATTGTTGGCAGTATACTCTTGATTATGGTGTGATATTCTGGCTCATTTACCAAGTGACATGAAATCTTCTACTTTTTGGTGGGGTCCAGAACAAGAGAAGTCTTTCCATTAGGTCCAGGCTGTCTTGAAAGTTTCCCTGTCACTTGGGCCACATGATCCAAAAGATCCAATGGTTTTTGAAATGTCAGTGGCACATAGAGATGCTCTTTGGAAGATTGGCAGCCCACTGTTAGTGAATCACTGTGCAGATTCTTAGGATTTTGGAGTAAAGTCTTGGTATCCTCTGTAAATAACAGATATTTTGTTTTGTTTTGTTGTTTTGTTTTGCTTTTGTAAAACAGATTTTGGCTTGTTACTAAGTTTTTGTAGAGACAGTGTTTGACCGTGGGCTACCAAGTTATCATGTTGCATTGCCCATCATGAACTGGGTGTTATATGACCCATCTAGACACAGAGTTGGGTGTTCATAGAAACACTTCATCATGAAATTGAAGTAATTCATGCAATATCAGGATTGAACAGTCCTTGGAAGCACAATTAAGCTATATAGCAAAGTGACCCTAATACATATACTTCACCCAGTCCCGCTATATTAACTTCTCTCACCCAGGCCACACTTATGTCCTTATGGGGAGTTCCCTACAAGAGAAAACTCAGGCTTGATTTACAGATAGTTCTGTAAAATATGCTGACACCACCTGAAAGTGGACAACTGTAGTACTACACCTCCTTCCTGAGATATCCCTGAAAGAGTGTTGGAAGGAAATATTCCAGATGGGCAGAACTTTGAGCCGTGCACCTGGTTTTTAATTTTCATGGAAAGATAAATTAGAAGAGGCATGAGTGTATACAAATTTGTAGGATGTCTTCAGTGATTTGGATGGAGAGGGACTTGGGAACAAAAACATGATTAGAAAATTGGTGACAAGGAGGTCTAGGGTCAAAATATGTGAATAGACCTCTATGAGTGGGCAAAACAACAAAATGAAGATATTTGTGTCCCATTTGAATCCTACTAATGGGTGGCTTCTGTGGAAGAGGGTTTTAATAAGAGAGGGAGAAAAACCATGAGAGACTCTGGACTCTGGGAACCAAATTGAGGGTTACGGCATGGGGGGGAGTGAGTTAACCAGGTGATGGGTGTTAAAGAGGGCATATGTGATGATGAGCACTGTGTGTTGTATGAAACTAATGAATAATGAGACTTTACATCTAATTGAATACAATAAAATTATTTTTAAAAAGAAGATGATTTTTTAAATCAAGTGGATAGGATGACAAATTCAGAGAAAAACAGACTGCCTAGCTTTTCTTGTCAGGGATGGAGGTTATGCATGAGCTCAGCAACATGGATTTCAGCTCGCCGAGGTTACTCTGACTATAACCACCATGGAATGTCCAATCTGCCAGCAACAGAGACCAACACTAAGTCTCCAATATGGACCATTTCCTTGGGGTGATCAGTGTTTCATTCTTATGGGAGTAGACACTCTGTATCTGGATTTGTCTTTCCTACATGTACTTCTTCTGCAAAATCTACTAGAGGCAAAATTGCTCATGCCTCATGCATCGTTATGGTATTCCACACAACATAATTTTTGATCAAGAAACTAACTTCAGAGAAAATGAAGTGTGGCAATGGACCTATGATTATGGAATTCACTAGTCTTATCCTGGTTCCCACCATCCTGAAGCAGCCAGCTTGATGCAATTGTGTAATGGCCTTTTGAAGACTCAGTTACATGGTCAGTTTGGTGGCAATACTTTGCAAGGCTTTGGTTAAGTTCTCTATGAGGCTATACATGTTCTGAATTAACATCCAATTATTGTAAAAACAAAAAAACAAAAAAAAACAAAAAAAACCATCCAATTATTGTGTATTTTCTCCCATAACCAGGATATAGATATTTAAAATGTGGAGCTTTTTGTTTGTCAACTAGACTGTAATAAAGTTGTTTAAAAATGAGTAGATGAGATACAGGGTAAAGGCAAGTGGAAACTTACAAGATAGAATTTTTTTTCCTTGGTGATGCCAATTAGAAAGATTTTTTTAGGTATTTCATGAATGTTTAGTGTATAGTCATTGAGGTTGGAAAAGTCAGAAAAAGGGGAGATGAATGACACTTCCATGAGGAAGACAATATACAACCAATAGAAATTTTGAGGACTACTGATGGAAAAAGTCTAGCAGTTGTTTGGAATGACCAAAAAAATAAAATAAAATTTCATTTCTTCTGCAAACTGACTAATTGGTTCAAACTGGCTTCTTGGACTATGAAGGACTTTTTGACATATCTGGGCTCAGCAAAACTTAACAGTATGATGAATTAGACATATTTGCTTAGTGTCATGTTTCTGCTAATTCCAATTGCCTTTAGCCTTTTCTTATTTTCTTTTCTTTCCTTTTTCTCTTCTCCTCTTTTTCTTTTCTCTTTCCTTTTTTTTTATAATGAGGTTTAAAAATTTCATAGAGTGGCAAAGACAAGACTAGAATCCAGGTCTTCTAACTTTTATTTCACCATGTTTTCTCAATGTGATATAGCCTCTGGTAGAAAGTTTCTATCAAATTATATTTAGGGAAATAAAATTAGCAAATATAATGCCATTTACAAATTGAATAAAATGATTTTTAAATGTATTAGAATTTGGAGATTTTATAGGGATGACACCTTTCTTCAGGAATTTATCATTTGTTATGGAGTTATGTAGAAATATTGAGAGCTATAAAGGATGAAAAATTCATGGATTATTATTTGTCTCACAAAAATTAGTATGAATGTATACAAACAGCCAAATTTCTCATACTAAAACCAATCTGTTTTATAAAGGTGTGCATATTATGTTTTATTGTAATGAGAATACTCCCCAATCTCTCCTTACCACTGACTTTCTCTCTGAGCTAGCTGACAACTGACATCAACAGCCTAGTTCATATCTTTTGCCCTTCTTCATATATATGTGAGTGTGTGTGTGTGTGTGTGTGTGTGTGTGTGTACACAGATATAAGAGAGATTTGTTTGCTCATTTGTTTTGGGAAACACAAGCATACCGCATATACACACTACTCTACAACTTTCTCATTTCACTTAATATATATTGTTTATATCTACATGTCAAAAGACATGGTTCTGTTACTTTTTCTAATGTTTTAATATGTTCTGAACTCTTTTTTTTTTAAGATTTTATTTATTTGACAGAGAGAAACACAGCCAGAGAGGGAACACAAGCAGAGGGACTGAGAGAGGGAGAAGCAGGCTTCCCGCCGAGCAGGGAGCCCGATGTGGGACTCGATCCCGGGCCTCCGGGATCATGACCTGAGCCGAAGGCAGCTGCCCAACCAACTGAGCCACCCAGGCCCCCCCTTTCTGAACTCTTTTATACAATTTTACAGAAATGTCATTGTACTGTTCTTGTTTGATAAGTTTTGGGAGTATGATTTTTTTTTCTGTTTTACTTACCTCTCCCTGATGGCTTACCTCTAAACTTCAACTGTGATATGGGGATTACATTAAAGTTATTTGTGGAAAGATGATTTAACAAGCATTGAAACAGATGGGCGGTATTTGTTTCCTGATTTTTTTACCTATCACTAAATATAAATAAACTGTATGTTTGTGGGAGCAAACTCTTGAGTTAACATCTTAGGATGTATATGTTAACATCTAATAACAAAGAGTTAACATCATAGTGAGTACATGTACCTACAATGGATTTTGCCCTTTTTACATCTCCATTGTTGGGTTTGTCCAGCAAACCCTGAAAAGGAGAATGAAAATATGACTCCAGACACCCTTGTAGGAAAAAGGAGAGACCTGGGGATCAGATGCTGTAGCCGCAAAAGGCCCTGTGCCAGGCTTTGTCTCCACTTTTACTGAGGTCTTAGCAATATATCAGGTGCAAGCACAAACTGAAGAAAGAGTGTAACTTTAACAGTCAGGATAATAATATATGGGGCAGCGTGTGAGAAGGGCAAAGAGGCAAAGAATCTGTGAAGTACATGACCCCTACAGGTGCCTGTTTTTCTTCAAAACTTAAACCTTGACTCCCTAGATGAGAACCTTAAGCTTCAGTAAGAATCTGGCCATTTTCAACAAAGAAACTTCAAAGGAGGCCCAGTGTTCACAGCTTTCCTTTTTCTCTTTTCAGTTAGTCTCATCCAGGGAGGCCCATACAAATCAGATATTGTTTATCCAGACACTGAATTCCCACACCTTATCTCACATTTCTTACTCATTAACAAGTTGTGAAAATTACTCCATCTCAACTGGTATAGCACTAATTTATTATCTTAATGGTTATACAACATTATAAGTTATAACTGCCTCATAATTTTCATCCATTTGGAATTTATTTTTGTGTATCATGTAAGAAAGTGGTCTGATTTCATTCTTCTGCATGTTGTTGTCCAAGTTTCCCAATATCATTTGTTGATGAAAATTATTTTCATTTGATCATCCTTCCTTGCTTTGTCAAATATTAGTTGATCATATAGTTATAAGTTCATTTGTGGGTTTTCTAATCGGTTCCATTCATCTATATGACTATATTTATGCCAGTTCCATACTATCTTGATCACTACAACTTTGTAATGTAACTTGAAGTCCATAATTGTGATGTCTTCAGCTTTGCTTTTTTTTTTTGTAAGGTTGCTTTGGATATGTGGAGTATTTTGTGGTTCCATACAAATTTTAGATCATTTGTTCTAGGTCTGTGAAAAATTATCATTTTATGTTCATAAGAATTGAATTAAATGTGTAGATTGCTTTGGGTAATATAATTTTAACAATATCTTTTTCTAATCCATGACCATGGAATGTTTATCCATTTCTGTTATCTTCAATTTCTTCATCAGTATTTTATAGTTTTCAGAGTACAGATCATTTACCTCTTTGACTGGATTTATCCCTACTTATCTTATGGCTTTTAGTGAAATTATAAATGAGATTGATTCTTTGATTTCTCTTTCTGCTACTTCATTATTGTTGTATAGAAATGCAGCAGATTTCTGTAAATTGATTTTGTACATGCAACTTTACTGAATTCTAGCAATTTTTTGATGGAGAATTTTGGGTTTTCTAAATAAGCATAAGGTCATCTGCAAATAGTGAAAGTTTTCTTTCTTCTTTGCCAATTTAGATGTCTTTTATTTCTTTTTGTCATGTGATTGCTGATGTTAGGTCTTCCAGTACTATGTTAAATAACACTGGAAAGAGTGGACCTTTTTGTCTTTTTCCTGACCATAGAGGAAAAGATCTCAGTTTTTCCCCATTAAAAATTATATTAGCTGTAGATTTTTCATATATGACCTTTATAAGGTTAACACATGTTTCCTCTAATCTTACTTTGTTGATGCTTTTTTTAAATTATAAGTGGATGTTGTATTTTGTCAAATGCTTTGCCGCATGTATTGAAAGGATTGTATGGTTCTTATTCTTTCTTTTATTAATATGAAGTATCACAGTGATTGATTTGCAAATATTGAACCACACTTGCATCCCAGGAATAAATGCTACTTAATCATAGTTAATGGCTCTTTTAATGCACTGTTGGATTTGATTTGTTAGTATTTTATTGAGAAATCTTACATCCATGTTCACCAGGAATATTGGCCTGTAGTTCTCTTTTTTTAGTGGAGTCTTTTGTTTTGTATCAAGGTAATGCTAGTCTCAAAAAGTTAATTTGGAAGTTTTCCTTCCATTATTATTTTTTTAATACTTTGAGAGGGATAGATAATAACTCATCTTTAAGTGTTTGGTAGAATTTCCCTGTGATGCCATCTGACACTGGACTTTTGTTTGTTGGGAGACTTTTTATTACTGATTCAATTCCTTTACTGGTTATTGATCTGTTCAAGTTTTCTATTTCTTCCTGTTTCAGTTTTGGAAATTTGTATGTTTCTAGGAATGGATCCATTTCTTCCAGATTGACCAATTTATGGCATATAGTTTTTCATAACATTCTCTTATGGTTGCTTTTATGTCTATGTTGTTGGTTGTTATTTCTTCCTTCTCTTTTGTGAATTTATTTGAATCCTTTATCTTTATCAATTTTATTATGTTTTTCAAAGAACCAGCTCCTGCTTTCATTGATATGTTCTATTGTTTATTGCTGTTGTTGTTGTATTTATGTTTTAGTTTCTTATCATTTATTTCATTTATTTCTACTCTATTTTTTAAATCTTTTTTAAAAATTGAATTCAAATAATTACCTATAATGTATTATTTGTTTGTTTCAGGTCTGTAATTTATCAGTCTTATATAATATCTAGTGCTCATTAAAACATACACAATCCCCAGTGTCCATCACCCAGTTACACTATCCCTAAACCCTCCTCCCCTCCAGCAACTCTCAGTTTCTTTCCTATGATAAAGAGTCTCTAATGGTTTGTCTAACTCTATGGTTTTGTCTTGTTTCATTTTTTCCTCTCTTCCTTTATGATCCTCTGCCTTGTTTCTTAAATTCCACATATCAGTGAGATAATGTGATAAATGTCTTTCTCTGATTGACTTAAATTCACTTAGCATAATATCCTCTAGTTCCATCCACACTGTTGCAAAGAGCAAGATTTAACTTCTTTGATGGTTGTGTAATATGCCTTGTATATTCATTGGTTAATGGACACCTGGTCTCTTTCTATGGTTTGGCTACTATGGACATTGGTGCTGTAAACATTGGGGTGCATGTGATCATTTGGATCACTACATTTGTATCTTTGGGGTAAGTACCCAGTAGTGCAATTGTTGGGTCATAGGGTAGCTTTATTTCCAATTTTTTGAGGAACCTACATACTGTTTCCCAGAGTGGTTGTGCCAGCTTGCATTCCCATCAACCGTATAAGAGAGCATTCCTTTCTCCACAGCCTTCCCAACATCTGTTGCTTCCTGACTTGTTAATTTTAGCTATTCTATCTGGCATGAGGTGGTATCTCATTGTGGTTTTGATCTGTATTTCCATGATGAGAAGTGGTGTGGAACCTTTTTTCATGCATCTATTGATCATTCATATGTCTTCTTTGGAGAAATGTCTGTTCATGTCTTCTGCCCATTTCTTCACCAGATTATTTGTTCTTTGGGTGTTGAGTTTGAAAAATTCTTTATATATCTTGGATACTTGCCCTTTATCTTATATGCCATTTGCAAGTATCTTCTCCCATTTTGGTTTTATTGACTGTTTCCTTTACTGTGCAAAAAATTTTATCTTGATGAAGTCCAAGCAGTTCATTTTTGCCTTTGTTTCTTTGCCTTTGGAGATGTATCTAGCAAGAAGTTGCTGTGGCCAAGGTTGAAGAGGTTGCTGCCTATGATCTCTTCATGAATTTTGATGCATTATTGTCTCACACTTAGGTCTTTCATCCATTTTGAGTCTATTTTTGTCTATGGTATAATAAAATGGTTCAGTATCATTCTTTTGTGTGTGTGTGTCCAATTTTCCCAACACCATTTCTTGAAGATAGTATCCAATGTATTTTTTTTTCTACTGAATATTCTTTCCTGCTTTGTAGAAGATTAGTTGGCCATAGAGTTAAGGGTCCATTTCTGGGTTCGTTATTCTGTTCCATTGACCTATGTGTCTGTTTCTTTGCCAGTACCATACCGTCTTGAGGATCACAACTTTGTAATAGAACTTGAAATCCATAATTGTGATACCTCCAGTTTTGGTTTTCTTTTTCAACATCCCTTTGTACATTTGGGGTCTTTTCTAGTTCAATAGAAATTTTAGGATTATTTGTTCCAGTTCTGTGAAAAAAGTTGATGTATCTTGATAGGGATTGCATTGAATGTGTGGATTATTCTGGGTAGCATGGGCATTTTCAAAATAGTTCTTGTTCCAATCCATGAGTATGAAATATTTTTTCCCATTTCTTTGTGTCTTTCTCAATTTATTGCATGAACGTTCTATAGTTTGCTGAGTACAGCTCCTTTCCCTCTTTAGTTAGGTGTATTCTTAGGTATTTTATGGTTTTGGGTGCAACTGTAAATAGGATTAATCCCTTAATTTCTCTTTCTTGTGTCTCATTGGTGTATGGACATTCAACTTTCTCTGCATTGATTTATATTCTGCCGCTTTGCTGAATTGCTGTATGATTTACAGCAATTTTGGGGTGGAGTCTTTTGGGTTTTCCACATAGACTATCATGCCATCTACAAAGAATGAGAATTTGACTTCTTCTTTGCCAATTCAGTTGTCTTTTATTTTTTTCTATTGTCTAATTGCTGAGGCTAGAACTTCTAGTACTATGTTGAACAGCACTGGCAGTTGTGAACACCTTTGCTGTCTTCCTGACCTTAGGGTAAAAGCTCTCACTTTTTCCCCATCTGAATGATATTTTCTGTGGGTTTTTCATAGATGGATTTTGTGATATTGAGGTATGTATTCACTATCCCTACACTGTGAAGAGTTTTGATCAAGAAAGGATGCTGCACTTTGTCAAGTGCCTTTACTGCATCTATTGAGAGAATCATATCATTTTTTTCCTCTCTTTTATTTATGTAGTGTATCACATTGATTAATTTGGAGATGTTGAACCAACCCTGCAATTCAGGGATAAATCCCACTTGGTCGTGGTGAATAATCCTTTTAATGTACTGTTGGGTCTTACTGACTAGTATTTTGGTGATAATTTTTGCATCCATGTTCATCAAGGATATTGGTATGTAATTCTCCTTTTCGATGGGGTCTTTTTCTAGTTTTGGGATCAAGGTAATGCTGGCCTAATAGAATGAGTTTAGATATTTTTCTTCCATTTCTATTTTTTGGAACAGTTTCAGGAGAGTAGGTATTAATTTTTCTTTAAATATTTTATAGAATTCCCCTTGAAAGCCATCTGGGCTCTTGTTTGTTGGGAGATTTTTGACTATTGATTCAATCTCCTTAATTATTATAGGTCTGTTTAGGTTTTCTATTTCTTTCTGGTTGTTTTGGTAGTTCATACATCTCTAGAAATGTATCAATTTCTTCTATATTGTCAAATTTGCTGGCATATATTTGGTTATAATATGTTCTTAAAATTGTATTTCTTCAGTGTTGCCTGTGATCTCTCCTCTTTCATTCATGATTTTATTAATTTAGGTTCTTTCTCTTTTCTTTTTGATAATATTGGGCCTTTTATTCTGTTTTACTGATCGTCTATTTTTGTTCCAGTATAATATTGCTTTGATTGCTACAGTTTGTAATATATTATGGAATCTGGAATTGTGATACCTCCAGCCTTCTTCTTTATCAAACTTACTCTGACTGCATAGTATCTCTTTCCATTATCCTACATATTTCTTGAAATAAAATTATTTTTAAATCATTATAATTTTCACCCAAACTCTGTGACTCTATCAAATATTGGCTAGTGGCTATGAAATTTTAAAAAAAATCATAGGGCAAGAGAGAAAATAGGGCATATTTAAATGAATACAGGCTTTGAACCAGTTTTGACTCTCCTGAGCTCATGCTAATTACTTAATCTACCAGAAGTTCAAATTCCTCATCAGTGACACATGGATGATAATTATTATAGAGTTGTGGAGATTAGATTATGGCACCCAGAAAATGGGAAAGTATATAATAAGCACATAAATATTAATCACAAAAATATTATTTTATTGTGTATTTTTTGCCATTTAGCAATTTTCTCTTGATTTGAATGATATTATATTCATATATTTTTTAAAAATCTTGTTTATTTATTTTAGAGAGAAAGTAATAGAGACAGAACATGAGCAGGGGACAGGAGCAGAGGGAGAGGAAGAAGCAGACTCTCCTCTGAGCAGTAAGCCAGATGCAGGGATCTATCCCAGGATTCCAGGATAATGATCTGAGTCAGAGGCAGATGCTTAACTGACTGAGCCACCAAGTCACCTCTATGTTCATCAATTTTTGATACCTTGATACATCTCTGATGGGTCTGAGGTCCTATTAAATATACAGTATACGTAAATTTATTTTTATAGTTGAGGATTCCTAAAAAGAAGATTTTCATTAACCATGAGTATGATTTATGTTAATCAAGCAGAACTTTATACAAAATATAGTAGTGGTCATTGCATTTATTGTTATTTCTCTTTGCTACTTTCAGATATAGGGTGCTCTTTTACCTGAAATACACATGTACAGAAAAAGATCCAAAAAAGACTGTAAATGGAGCCAATCTTCTCAGTGATAATTTTAGTATACCATTCATTCAAAAAATATTTACTAAAAGTTACTACCTAACCACGCAGGTGATAGGTACTGGAGATGAAAGGATAAATATGATAAATATGAATGAGTAGAATCTGCTTTCAGAGACTGGTATAAATTGGATGATAGGCAGACCAAAGAACAGTTACCTGGAAATTTTTAAACTACAAATCATGGTGACAACATTAGATTGCTTATGAAAACATCAGAGATGGAAACAGTATTAAAGTTAAAATCTGAAAGATATAGAAGTGTTAAGTAAAGGAGGACAGAAAAAAATTGAGAGCAAAAACTATGTATGAAGGTCCTAGAGCTTTTAGAAGTGTGACAGATTTCAAAAACTAAGAGAAGTCTAGTGAGGATGAAAAATAGAGCAAGGAGAAGAGGAATAAAAAATTAAGTTTGGAGAAAGAGAATGCATGAGTATTATGGGCTTTAACCCCAAAACAGTGGGAAGTTACTGTGGGATTTTAAGCAAAAGAGTGATATAATCAAATCTATTTAAAAACAGAAAAAAAGAATACTCTGGAAAGCATCACAGTTCCAGATACCAGGTTATATTACAAAGCTATAGTAATCAAAACAGTATGGTAGTGGCATAAAAATAGACACATAAGTCATTTGAACAGGATAGAAAGCCTAAAAATGAGCCCACAACTCTGGGTTCTTTGACAAAA
The DNA here is from genome assembly GCA_004023965.1 of Spilogale gracilis. Lineage (NCBI taxonomy): Eukaryota > Metazoa > Chordata > Mammalia > Carnivora > Mephitidae > Spilogale > Spilogale gracilis. The sequence continues at coordinate 29,044 of PITA01007426.1, forward strand.
CAGGAAAGAATATTCAATGGGGAAAAGAATGTCACTTCAACAAATGATGTAGGAAAAACTGGAGAGCAACAGTGTTAAAAATGAAACTAGATTACTTTCTTACACCAGACAGAAAAATACATTCAATATTAATTAAAAACCTAAATGTGAGACCTGAACCCATAAAAATCCTAGAATAGAACACAGGCAGTAACTTCTTTGACATTGGCTGTAGCAACTTCTTACTGTATATGCCTCATGAAGCAACATAAACAAAGGCAAGAAGAAACTATTGGGACTAGATTGAAATTAAAAAGTTTCTGCACAGTGATGGAAACAATCAACAAAACTAAAAGGCAGTCTAAGGAATGGGAGGAGATATTTACAGATGACATGTATGATGAAGGGTAAATACCCAAAAGAAAGAACTTATAAAAAAAAACTCAACACGCTCAAAAAATGGATAATCCAGTTTAAAAATGGGAAGAAGACATGAATAACTTTTCCAAAGAACACATACAGATGGCCAACAGATGTATTCCATCCCATCCATTAATAGTATATAATGAAATATGACTCAGTAATCAAAAAGAATGAAATCTTGTCATTTGTAACAACATGGATGGAGACAGAGAACATTATGATAAGTGAAATATACAAGCCAGAGAAAGACACATACCATATGATTTCATTCATATATAAATTTTAAGAAAAAAGAGCAACGGGAAGGGAGACAGAGAGAGACACCAAAAATCGGCTAATTATAGGTGATATTTATTAAGGAGGGTGCTTGTGATGAACACAGGGTGTTGTATGGAAATGTTGAATCACTATATTGTACACCTAAAGCTAATATTACAGTGTATGGTAGCTAACTGGAGTTTCAATAAGGATTTGAAAAATCACCATAGAGTAAAGGTAAAGGACAAGAATACATATAGAAAGATTGAAATAATTTAATTATGTACCTGAATTGCAAATGCTCATAGTTCAAGAAAGGTGTATGGGGAAAATGTTCAAATGAAGGGAATTATATTAATTACTTTATTTTTTGTGTGCATTAGAAGAGTGTCACTGTTATTTAATTAGCCATAGAACACCCTGGTACTGTTTTAAGAGCTTGAGTACCTTGTGGGATCACACTTTGATAACTCTTAACACAGGGACTGGAAGTAAATGTAAATGGATAACTATTGGATTTCCTGAATTCACTCCTTGTGTTCTTTTTTTAAAAGATTTTTATTTCCTTATTTGACAGAGAGAAACACAGCTAAAGAGGGAACACAAGAAGGGCAAGGAGAGAGGGAGAAGCAGGCATCCCGCTGAGCAGGGAACCTGGAGTAAGGGCTGGATCCTAGGATGCTGGGATCATGACCAAAGATGAGGCAGATAATGACTGAGCTACAGAGGTCCCCCACTACTTGTGTTCTTAAATGATCATTAATTAATGAGCCCCATTTTATTTTTATGATGTACAGATTAATTTTTAGAGTGCTAGCGTATACCTTAAAATCCCTGAGATGATTGGAAAGAGAAGAGACTTCATTATCAGAATCACTGAATCTCAGCACTTTTGCTTTCTACTAGAGTTACAGTTTTTTTTTATTGTTACTTAAATTTTTTTTTCCAGTGTTCCAAGATTCATTCCCCATTCCCCACACCCCGTGCTCCACAGTTTAGGTGTCCCAAGTACCCACCACCAGGCTCTCAGATCCCTCCACCCCCCTCCCACCAAGTCCCCCAGTTAGTTTCTGTGTCCAAAGTCTACGTTGTTTCGTTTTCCTCCCTGGATAACACTAGTTCCCATTTATTTTCCTTCTCCCACTGTCCTCCAGGTTAACCCTCATGCACCGCAAGTAAGTGAAACCATGTGATACTTGACTTCTCTTCTTGGCTTATTTCACTCAGCATAATCTCTTCCAGTCCAGTCCATGTTGCTACAAAAGATGGATATTCGTTCTTTCTGATGGAGGCATAGTATTCCATTGTATATATGTAACACATCATCTTTATCCATTCATCTGTTGATGGGCACCTTGGCTCCTTCCACAGTTTGGCGATTCTGGCCATTGCTGTGAAGAACATTGGTGTACATGTGGCCCTTCTTTTCAATACATCTGTATCTTTGGGGTAAATGCCCAGTAGTGCAATTGCAGGGTCATAGGGTACCTCTATTTTTAATTTTTTAAGGAATCTCCACACTGTTTTCCAAAGTGGCTGCACCAGTTTACATTCCCATGAACAGTGTAAGAGGGTTCCCCTTTCTCCGCAGCCTCTCCAACACTTGTTGTTTCCTGACTTGTTAATTTTGGCCATTCTGACTGGTATAAGGTGGTATCTCAGTGTGGTTTTGATTTGAATTTCCCTGGTAGCTAGTGACGCTGAACATTTTTTCATGGGTCTGTTAGCCGTTTGTATATATTCTACGTAGAAGTGCCTCTTCATGTCTCTTGCACATTTTTTGATGTGTTCATCTTCTTTTTGGGTGTTGAGTTTGAGTAGTTCTTTATAGATCTTGGATACCAGCCCTTTGTCTGTAGTGTTATTTGCGAATATCTTCTCCCATTCTGTGGGTTGCCTCTTTGTTTTGTTGATTGTTTCCTTTGCTGTACAGAAGGTTTTTATTTTGATGAAGTCCCAGAAGTTCATTTTCGCTTTTGTCTCCTTTGCCTTTGGAGACGTGTCTTGAAAGAAGTTGCTGTGGCCGATGTCAAAGAGGTTACTGCCTATGTTCTCTTCCAGGATTTTGATGGATTTCTGCCTCACATTGAGGTCTTCCATCCATTTCGAGTTTGCCTTTGTGTGTGGCATAAGAGAATGGTCTAGTTTCATTCTTCTCTATGTAGTTGTCCAATTTTCCCAGAACCATTTATTGAAGAGACTGTCTTTTTTCCACTGGATATTTTTTCCTCCTTTGTCAAAGATGATTTGACCATAGATTTGTGGGACCATATGTGGGCTCTCCACTCTGTTCCATTGGTCTATTTCTCTGTTTTTGTGCCAGTACCATGCTGTCTTGGTAATCACAGCTTTGTAATAAAGACTGAAGTCAGGTAATGAGATGCCCCAAGCTTTGCTTTTCTTCTTCAGCAATTCCTTAGCGATTCAGGGTCTTTTTTGCTTCCATACAAATTTTAGGATTCTTTGTTCCAACGTTTTGAAGAATGTTGGTGGAATTTTGATCGGAGTGGCATTGAAAGTACAGATTGCTCTGGGCAGTATAGGCATTTTGACAATGTTTATTCTTCCGATCCATGAGCATGGAATGCTCTTCCATCTTTTTTTGTCTTCTTCAATTCTTTCATGACTGTTCTGTAGTTCCTCGAGTACAGATCCTTGACTTCTTTGGTTAGGATTAGTCCTAAGTATCTTACAGTTTTTGGTGCTATAGTAAATGGAATCAATTCTCTGATTTTCCTTTTTATTTTTTCGTTGTTAGTGTATAAGAATGCAACTGATTTCTGCGCATTGATTTTGTATCCTGCCACATTACCAAATTGTTGTATGACTTCTAGTAGTTTGGGGGTAGAGTCTTTTAGGTTTTCCGCATAGAGTATCATGTCATCTGCAAAGCGAGAGAGTGTGACTTCCTCTTTGCCAAGCTGGATACCTTTTATTTCTTTCTGTTGTCTGATTGATGTTGCTAGGACTTCTAACACTATGTTGAATAGTAGTGGTGAGAGTGGGCATCCTTGCCTTTTCCTGATCTCAGAGGAAAGGTTGTCAGTTTTTCCCCATTGAGGATGATATTCGCTGTGGGTTTTTTGTAGATAGATTTTATGAGGTTGAGAAATGTTCCCTCTATCCCTATCCTTTGAAGAGTTTTGATCAGGAACGGATGTTGTATTTTGTCAAATGCCTTTTCTGCATCCATTGAGAGTACCATGTGGTTTTTCTCTCTTCTCTTATTGATTTGTTCTATCACGTTGATAGTGTTTTGCAAGTGTTGAACCACCCCTGCATCCCTGGAATAAAACCCACCGGGTCATGGTGGATAATCTTTTTAATGTATTGTTGGATCCTGTTGGCAAGGATCTTGTCGAGAATCTTGGCATCCATTTCATCAGCGATATTGGTCTGAAGTTCTCCTTTTTGATGGGGTCTTTGCCTGGTTTGGGGATTAGAGTGATGCTGACTTCATGGAAAGAGTCTGGAAGTTTTCCTTCCGTTTCTATTTTTTGAAAGAGCTTCAGGAGAATAGGTGTTATTTCTTCCTTGAATGTTTGGTAGAATTCCCCAGGGAATCCGTCTGGGCCTGGACTTTTGTTTCTGGGGAGGTTTTTGATCACTGTTTCAATTTCATTACTAGATATAGGTCTATCAGACTGCCAAAGTCTTCCTGTTTCAGTCTTGGTAGTTTATACGTTTCTAGGAATGTATCCATCTCTTCTAGATTGTTAAACATATTGGCATATAATTGTTGATAGTAATTTTAATGATTGTTTTTATTTCCTCAGTGTTATCGTGATCTCTCCCCTTTCATTCACGATTTTAATAATTTGGGTCTTCTCCCTTTTCTTTTGGGTTAGTTTGGCCAATGGTTTATCAATCTTATTGATTCTTTCAAAGAACCAGCTTCTAGATTCATTGATGCTTTCTACTGTATCTCTAGTTTCTGAATCATTCATTTCTGCTCTAATCCTTATTATTTCCCACCTTGTGTGTGGGGGGTATTCATTTATTTTTTTCTTGATTTTCCAGTTCTTTTAGGTGTAATGAGAGTTGGTGTATTCGGGATTTTTCAATTTTTTTGAGTGAGGCTTGGATGGCTATGAATTTCCCCCTTAGGATGGCCTTTGCTGTATCCCATAGGTTTTGGATCAATGTATCTTCATTCTCATTGGTTTCCATGAAGTGTTTCAGTTCTTCTTTGATTTCTTGGTTGATCCACATATTGTTGAGTAGGATCGTCTTTAGCTTCCAAGTGTTTGATTTTCTCCTCAAATTTTTATGGTGGTTGAGTTCCTGTTTCACAGCATTGTGGTCAGAGAATATGCAGGAAATAATGACAATCTCCTGGTATCCCTTGAGCCCTTATTTGTGACCTAGTATGTGGTCTATTCTAGAGAAAGTTCCATGTGCACACGAGAAGAATGAGTATTCTGCTGTTTTAGGGTGGAATGTTCTGAATATATCTATGAGATCCATCTGGTCCAATGTGTCTTGATTCTTTGTTGATTTTCTGTTTAGATGATCTGTCCATTGCTGATATTGGTGTGTTAAGATCTCCTAAATTAATGTATTTGTATCAATATGATTCTTTATTTTGTTTAACAGTTGGCTTATGTAGTTGGCTGCTCCCATGTTAGGGGCATAAATATTTACAATTCTTAGATTTTCTTGATGTATAGACCCTTTAAGAATGATGTAGTGACCTTCTAGGTCTCTGACTACAGTCTTTAGACTAAAATCCAATTTGTCTGATACGAGAATCGCTACCCCGGCTTTCTTTTGGGGTCCATTGGCATGAAAGATGTCCTCTATCCCCTCACTTTCAATCTGGAAGTGTCTTTAGATTAAGATGAGTCTCTTGTAAACAGCATATGGATGAGTCCTGTTGTTTTATCCAGTCTGCAACCCCTCTTTTTATTGGAGCATTTAGTCCGTTCACATTGAGAGTGATTATTGATAGATACGTTTGTATTGACATCATGCTGCGTATGGAGTTCATGTTTCTATAGATTACCTCTGTATATTTCTGTTTTGTGTCACTCTTGGGTTCGTTTCTCCTCTATAGAACCCCTCTTAGCATTTCTTGTAGTGCTGGCTTGGTGGTTGCATAATCATTTAGACCTTGGCGGTCTAGGAAGTTCTTTATATCTCCTTCCATTCTGAAAATCAACCTTGCTGGATACATTATCCTTGGTTGCATATTTTTTCATGTAACTTCCTAAATACGTCTTGCCAGCCCTTTCTGGCTTGCCAGGTTTCTGTGGAAATGTCTGACGTTATTCTGATGGTCCTCCCTCTATAGGTAAGGGATCACTTTCTCCCAGCTGCCCTTAAGACATATTCTTTGGTTTTATCATTCGAGAATTTTACTATTATGTGCCTGGAGGTTTTTCTGGCCTCACTGATCTTGGGGGGTGTCCTCTCTACTTCTAGGTCATGAACATTTGTTTCATTCCCCAGATTTGGGAAAATTTCATCCATGATTTGTTCAACAATATCTTCTAGCCTTCTCTCTCTCTCAATTCCTTCTGGTATTCCAATAATTCTCATATTGGAGCGTTTCATGGCATCATTTATTTCCCTTATTCTGTTTTCCTGGAATTTTAGCTGTTTGCTCCAAGACTTCTCTTGATCCTCCTTCTTAATCCATCTGTCTTCTAAATCACTGATACGATCCTCAGCTTCACTTACTCTGGCTGTTAGCATATTTAAATTAGATTGCATCTCATCTAAAGCCTTTCTAACTTCAGCTTTCACTTCTGTTACTATGGCTTCCACTTTGAGACTAATGTTCATTTCTAAATTGACCATTGCTTGGACTATTGCTGCCCTGAATTCCACTTCTGTCATATTATTTATGTTCATTTCCAGTAATTCTGTGACCGAGGTTGCAGTCTCGGGGTTTTTCTCCTGTTGGGTGTTCCTTCTCCGAGTCATTGTGGCGAGGAGTGGTTGAAGGGCTGTATGGCTAAATATATAAGCCACTATCTAGGTGGATTGGTCGTTGGAAGGTTTTGGAGCCACCAGAATTCACCACCAAAAAGGGAGTAGGAAAAAAAAAAGAAAATGGAAGAGAGGAATCAAGAAAAAAACCTCTTCCAGAGCGGGCCCCTGTGGTAGGATTTATATGGTACAAAACTGTTACAGGGTAAAGAAAAGGGTTATCAAGGGTAAATGAAGAAATCAAAAAGTGAAGCCCAACCTGTATGACCCCCAAGACCAGTATTTATATAATACAAAAGCAAAGACAATTACACAAACCCACTGACAAGTAGAATGGGAAGGTGAGGGCAGACACTCCTTGTGGGCAAGGAATGCGTTTCAGAGGCTCCCGAGTTTGTCTTGTTATTATTGTTGGAGGAGCCCACTTTCTAAAGGTATAGGGAGATTAGAACTGGCTGTATATAGGGGTAGTATTGAATAGGGATGTGGGATTGACTTGAAGCTTATAACTACATGTACACGTAAAAGAGAATAAAGGAAAGAGCAGAGAAGAAAGGGAAAAACAGAGAAAGTGAACAGGGAAACAAGAGGCAACAACAAAAGCAGAAAATACAGGAGTGTGTTTGCAACAATTTCAGGGTAAAAAAGAAAAAAAATGTTATGGGGTGTTGTATTGAGTATCACGTTGTGATATGAAGGGAGTTAAAAATTGAAGAAAAACCGTGAGAATGTATTTTTAAGGATAAAATGGAAGCTTTAAAAGTAAAAATAGAAAAAAGTTTAGAAAAGTAAATAAGGTGGAAAACTGTATCAATGGCTTCTAGGGCTTTTGGTACTTGTAGTCAGTGCCAGGAGTTTAATAAATTGCCTTTCCCTCGATTTGGGGTTTTGCAGTTTGAATGTTGTCCTCCTGAGCTTCTGGCTTGCTTTCTGGGGCGGGGCCTGCCGCGCAGTTTCAGTCCTTCTACCTGGGCTGCGTCTCTCCGCCCCCTTGCTAGAGGCTGGTCTCAATGGTAACCAGGTTATCAGGTTACAATTCTCTGCTAACGGAGTGTTGTTCTTTTATGTCTTTTTCAGCTGCTGAGGAAGTCAGGTCAGAACAAGATGTCTGCGCCCACTCCTCCTTCCCAGAGAGAGCCTCTACACAGAGAGGGGCTCTTTCCAGCCTCCCGGTTGGCAGCCTTTCACAGCCGGGCTGGCACAGACGTTGGATTGATTTCTACCCACGCCCCCGCTTGTAGCTTCACTCTCGTACCTCAAAACCACAACTCCTTTTGGATCGCGCGACCTTGTCTGTGCCCCGGGACCCGCGGCCTCTCTGGTCCCACGCAAGTCGGTAAAATCGCCTTCCCTGGGGGTTCTGCGCTCGGCCCACGGGGTGGAGAGAAGCGGGAGAGAACGGCAGTGGCGGAAAAATAGAATCCTCGCCCGCTGCTCTCGTGGCGGCTGGGGTGGCTGCGGCTGGGGCAGTGGCGGCAGCCGCGACAGCAGTGCAAAAAAAAATTTAAAATGTCTCCTTGCCTTGCCCTGGACTCTGCTCTGTCCCCGTTTCTGTCTCGTCCCGATTCGGACCGTAATCTGCTGTTATGCCTCACTCACAGAGCACTTTCGTGTTGGGGTATTTGCTTTCAATGGTTCAGCTCTGCAGGCTTCCTCCCCCAAACCCCTATCTCTGGGGGCAAGCCTCTGGTCCCTCTTACTTATTTCTACCTTTTTGCCGATGGTCTTTGTCTCCCGTGGTGATCCAGTAGTGCGAAATATCACATTTCAGGCTGATTTCATGGGTGCTTATTAATTTGGGTCTTCTCCCTTTTCTTTTGAATTAGTTTGGCCAATGGTTTATTAATCTTATTAATTGGTTCCAATAACCAGCTTCTAGTTTCTTTGATGTGTTCTATTGTATCTCTAGGTTCTGATTCATTGATCTCTGTTCTAATCTTAATTACTTCCCATCTTGTGTGGGGGGTTGGTTTAATTTGTTCTTGATTTTCCAGTTCTTTAAAGTGTAATGAGAGTTGGTGTATTTGGGGTTTTTCAATTTTTTTGAGTGAGGCTTGGATGGCTATGTATTTCCCCATTAGGACTGTCTTTGCTGTATCCTATAGGTTTTAGACTGATGTGTCTTCATTTTCAATGGTTTCCATGAAGTGTTTAAGTTTTTCTTTGATTTCCTGGTTGATCCACAGATTCTTGAGCAGGACAGTCTTGCAAGAGATTGATTTTCTTCAGAACTTTTTGATGTGTTTGAGTTCCAGTTTCAAGGCATTGTGGTCAGAGAATATGCAGGGAATAATGTGAATCTTCTGGTATTGGTTGAGCCCTGATTTGTGACCTAGTATGTCATCTATTCTGGAGAAAGTTCCATGTGCACTCGAGAAGAATGAGTATTCTGCTGTTTTAGGGTGGAATGTTCTGAATATATATATATGAGATCCACCTGGTCCAATGTGTCATTCAAAGCTCTTGTTCCATTTTTTCTTATTGTTACTTGAATTTTTCTCCAGTGTTCCAAGATTCATTCCCCATTCCCCACTCCCAGTGCTCCACGCATTAGGTGCCCCCAGTACCCACCACCAGGCTCTCCCATTCCTCTACCCCCCTCCCACCAAGTTCCTCAGTTTGTTTCTGTGTCCAAAGTCTCTGTTGTTTGGTTCCCTCCCTGGATTACCCTATTTCCCATTTACTTTCCTTCTCCCACTGTCCTGTAGGTTACCCCTCATGCACCACAAGTAAGTGAAACCTTGTGATACTTGATTTTCTCTACTTGGCTTATTTCACTCAGCATAATCTCTTCCAGTCCAGTCCATGTTGCTACAAAAGTTGGATATTCATCTTTTCTGATGGAGGCATAGTATTCCATTGTATATATGTAACACATCATCTTTATCCATTCATCTGTTGATGGGCACCTTGGCTCCTTCCACAGTTTGGCGATTCTGGCCATTGCTGCAATGAACACTCAGGTACATATGGCCCTTCTTTTCACTAAATCTGTACCTTTGGGGTAAATGCCCAGTAGTGCAATTGCAGGGTCATAGGGTAACTCTATTTTTAATTTTTTAAGGAATCTCCACACTGTTTTCCAAAGCGGCTGCACCAGTTTACATTCCCACCAACAGTGTAAGAGGGTTCCCCTTTCTCTACAGCCACTCCAACACTTGTTGTTCCCTGACTGGTTAATTTTGGCCATTCTGATTGGTGTAAGGTGGTATCTCAGTGTAGTTTTGATTGGAATTTCCCTGGTAGCTAGTGACGCTGAACATTTTTTATGTGTCTGTTAGCCATTTGTATATCTTCTATGGAGAAGTGCCTCTTCATGTCTCTTGCCCATTTTTCAATATGTTCATCTTCTTTTTGGGTGTTGAGTTTGAGTAATTCTTTATAGATCTTGGATACCAGCCCTTTGTCTGTAGTGTCATTTGCAAATATCCTCTCCCATTCTGTGGGTTGCCTCTTTGTTTTGTTGACTGTTTCCTTTGCTGTACAGAAACTTTTTATTTTGATGAAGTCCCAGAAGTTCATTTTCGTTTTTGTCTCCTTTGGCTTTGGAGACGTGTCTTGAAAGAAGTTGCTGTGGCCGATGTCAAAGTGGTTACCGCCTATGTTCTCTTCCAGGATTTTGATGGATTCCTGCCTCATGTTGAGGTCTTTCATCCATTTCGAGTTTGCCTTTGTGTGTGGTGTAACAGAATGGTCTAGTTTCATTTTTCTATACTTAGCTGTCCAATTTTCCCAGAACCATTTATTGAAGAGACTGTCTTTTTTCCACTGGATATTTTTTTCCTGCTTTGTCAAAGATGATTTGCCCATAGGTTTGTGGGTTCATATGTGGACCCTCCACTCTGTTCCATTGGTCTATTTCTCTGTTTTTGTGCCAGTCCCACGCTGTCTTGGTAATCACAGCTTTGTAATAAAGCCTGAAGTCAGGTAATAAGAAGCCCCAAGCTTTGCTTTTCTTCTTCAGCAATTCCTTAGCAATTCGGGGTCTTTTTCGCTTCCATATAAATTTTAGGATTGTTTGTTCCAAGGTTTTGAAGAATGTTGGTGGATTTTTGATCAGAATGGCATTGAAATTACAGATTGCTCTGGGCAGTATAGACATTTTGACCATGTTTATTCTTCCGATCCATGAGCATGGAATGCTCTTCCATCTTTTTGTGTCTTCTTCAATTTTTTCATGAGTGTTCTGTAGTTCATCGAGTACCGATCCTTGACTTCTTTGGTTAGTTTTATTCCTAGGTATCTTACAGTTTTTGGTGCTATAGTAAACAGAATCGATTCTCTGATTTCCATTTCTATTTTTTCATTGTTAGCGTATAAGAATGCAACTGATTTCTGTGCATTGATTTTGTATCCTGCCACATTACCGAATTGTTGTATGAGTTCTAGTAGTTTTGGGGTAGAGTCTTTTGGGTTTTCCTCATAGAGTATCATGTCATCTGAAAGAGAGAGAGTTTGACTTCCTCTTTGCCAAGCTGGATACCTTTTATTTCTTTCTGTTGCTGACTGCTGTTGCTAGGACTTCTAACACTATGTTGAATAGTAGTGGTGAGAGTGGGCATCCTTGCCTTGTTCCTGATCTCAGAGGAAAGGCTGTCAGTTTTTCCCCATTGAGGATGATATTCGCTGTGGGTTTTTCGTAGATAGATTTTATGAGGTTGAGAAATGTTCCCTCTATCCCTATCCTTTGAAGAGTTTTGATCAGGAACGGATGTTGTATTTTGTCAAATGCCTTTTCTGCATCAATTGAGAGTACCATGTGGTTTTTCTCTCTTCTCTTATTGATTTGTTCTATCATGTTGATTGTTTTGCGAGTGTTGAACCACCCTTCCCTCCCTGGGATAAAACCCACCTGGTCATGGTGGATAATCTTTTTAATGTATTGTTGGATCTGTTAGCAAGGATCTTGTTGAGAATCTTGGCATCCATATTCATCAGCGATATTGGTCTGAATTTCTCCTTTTTGATGGGCTCTTTGTCTGGTTTGGTGATTAGAGTGATGCTGGCTTCATAAAAAGAGTCTGGAAGTTTTCCTTCCGTTTCTATTTTTTGAAAGAGCTTCAAAAGTATAGGTATTATTTCTTCTTTGAATGTTTGGTAGAATTCCCCAGGGAATCCGCCTGGTCCTGGACTCTTTTTTGGGGGGATGTTTTTGATCACTGCTTCAATCTCATTACTAGATATAGGTCTATTCAAATTGTCAATGTCTTCCTGTTTCAGTCTTGGTAGTTCATAGGTTTCTAAGAATGTATCCATCTCTTCTAGGTTGTTAAACATATTGGCATATAATTGTTGATAGTAATTTTTGATGATTGTTTCTATTTCCTCGGTGTTAGTCATGATCTCTCCCCTTTCATTCATGATTTTATTAATTTGGGTCTTCTCCCTTTTCTTTTCGGTTAGTTTGGCCAATGGTTTATCAATCTTATTGATTCTTTCAAAGAACCAGCTTCTAGTTTCATTGATGCTTTCTACTGTATCTCTAGTTTCTGATTCATTCATCTCTGCTCTAATCCTTATTATTTCCCACCTTGTGTGGGGGGTTGGTTTAATTTGTTGTTGATTTTCCAGTTTTTAAAGTGTAATGAGAGTTGGTGTATTTGGGATTTTTCCATTTTTTTGAGTGAGGCTTGGATGGCTATGAATTTTCCCCTTAGGACGGTCTGTGCTGTATCCCATAGGTTTTGGATCAATGTATCTTCATTCTCATTGGTTTCTATGAAGTGTTTCAGTTCTTCTTCGATTTCTTGGTTAATCCACAATTTCTTGAGCAGGATCGTCTTTAGCTTCCAAGTGTTTGTTTCTCTCCTGAAATTTTTTGTTTTATTGTTACTAAAATTTTTTTTCCAGTGTTCCAAGATTCATTCCCCATTCCCCACACCCAGTGCTCCATGCTTTAGGTGTCCCCAGTACTCACCACCAGGCTCTCCCATACCTCCACCCCCCTCCCTCCAAGTCCCTCAGTTTGTTTCTGTGCCCAAAGTCTTCTTATGGTGGTTGAATTCCAGTTTTACGGCATTGTGGTCAGAGAATATGCAGGGAATAATGTCAAATTTATCGCATCATTTTAGCTCTGATTTGTGACTTAGTATATGGTCTCTTCTGGAGAAAGTTCCATGTGCACTCGAGAAGAATGAGTATTCTACTATTTTAGGGTGGAATGTTCTGAATATATCTATGAGATCCATCTGGTCCAATGTGTCATTCAAGGCTCTTGATTCTTTATATATTTTCTGTTTAGATGATCTGTCCATCGCTGAGAGTGGTGTGTTATGATTTTCTACAATTAATTTATTTGCATCAATATGATTCTTTATTTTGTTTAACAGTTGGCTTACTTAGTTGGCTGCTGCCATGTTGGGGGTATAAATATTTACAATTCTTAGATCTTCTTGATGTATAGACCCTTTAAGAATGATGTGGTGTCCTTCTGTGTCTCTGACTACAGTCTTTAGACTAAAATCCAATTTGTCTGATACGAGAATCGCTACCCTGGCTTTCTTTTGTGGTCCGTTGGCACAAAAGATGGTCTTCCATCCCCTCACTTTCAATCTGGAAGTGTCTTTAGATTCCAGATGAGTCTCTTTTAAACAGCATATGGATGGTTCCTGTCGTTTTATCCAGTCTGCAACCCTGTGTCTTTTTATTGGAGCATTTAGTCCGTTCACATTGAGAGTGATTATTGATAGATACGTTTGTATTGACATCCTGTTGCCTATGAAGTTCATGTTTCTATAGATTACCTGTGTAAATTTCTGTTTTGTGTCGCTCTTGGGTTCTTTTCTCCTCTATAGAACCCCTCTTAGTATTTCTTATAGTGCTGGCTTGGTGGTTGCATAATTTTTTAGAACTTGGCGGTCTTGGAAGCTCTTTATTTCTCCTTCCATTTTCAAGGTCAACCTTGCTGAATACATTATTCTTGGTTGCATATTTTTGTCATGTAACTTCCTGAATATGTCTTGCCAGCCCTTTCTGGCTTGCCAGGTTTCTGTGGAAATGTCTGATTGTGCGACGTTGTCTGTGGCCCAGAAGCTGCGGCCCCTCTGATCCCACACAAGTCTGTACAATCGCCTTCCCTGGGGGGTCCAAGCTTGGCCCATGTAATGGAGAGAAGCAGGACAGAAAGGCAGTGGAGGCAAGGGGAAAAATGCAGGAAATATAAGAAAAGAAAAAAAAGAGAGAGAGACAGACAGACAGAGAGCGGCGGAAAAATAGAATCCACACCCGCCGCTCTCGCTGAGATCCCCCATGCCGCGAAGCCCTGCTTCTCTGGGTTAAGAAGTGGGAGGAGTGGGAGGATAGACACCGCACCCCAGACCCTCTAAATTCCCTGGAGCTGTGGGGCACTTCCTCTCCCTGCAGATTCCCGTCTCCCTGCTGCCGTGGAGGAAAAACTGATTTTGCACCTCACAGGGCATTCTCTGTCCCTGCGGGTCCCCGTCTCCCCACTGCTGGGGTGGAAAAACTGACTTTACCCCTCACAGGGCACTCTCTGTCCCTGCGGGTCCCCGTTCCCCGCTGCTGCGGCAAAAAACAATCTCCTTGCCGCAGTCTCTGCTGTGTTCCTGGTTCTGTCTAGCCCCAAATCAGACCACAATCTGCTGTTATTCCCCACGCACAGAGCACTTTCATGCTGGGGTGTTTGCTTTCAATGGTTCAGCTCTGCGGGCTTCCTCCCCCACACTCCTGTCTGTGGGGGTAAGCCTCCGGTCGCTCTCACTTGTTTCTACCTTTTTGCTGATGGTCTTTGTCTCCTGTAGTGATTCAGAAGCGCAAAATATCACATTTCAGGCTGATTTCATGGGTGCTCACAGTGGTCCTGTAGTGTTTTTTTTTTTGCTGGAATTGAGCTCACTTCAGGGAACTCCCCAAAATGCGGTCACCTGGCCTTCTGCCATCTTCTCCCCCCCCAAAGCTCTTGTTTCTTTGTTGATTTTCTGTTTAGATGATCTGTCCATTGCTGAGAGTGGTGTGTTAAGATCTCCTACAATTAATATGTTCATATCAATGTGACTCTTTATTTTGCTTAACAATTGGCTTATGTAGTTGGCTACTCCCATGTTGGGGGCATAAATATTTATAGTTGTTAGATCTTCTTGGTGTTAGATCCTTTGAGAATGATGTAGTGTCTTTCTGTGTCTCTGACTACAGTCTTTAGATTAAAATCCAATTTGTCTGATATGGGAATTGCTACCCTGGCTTTCTGTTGTGGTCCATTGGATGAAAGATGGTCCTCCATCCCCTCATTTTCAATCTGGAAGTGTCTTTAGATTCAAAATGTGTCTCTTGTAAACAGCATATAGATGGGTAATAATGAATAAAGCTGCTACATATATTCATGTGCTGGTTCTTATCTGTATATAACTTTTCAAGTCCCTTAGGTAAACACCAAGGACCATGACTGCTGGATTGTATGCTAAGTGTCTGGATAGTTTTGTGAGAGACTGCTAAATTACCTTCCAAAGTTGCCAAACCATTCTGCATTCCTATGAGCAATGAATGAGATTTCTTGTTGCTCCACATCCTCACCAGGGTTTGAGGTTGTCAGTCTTCCAGATTTTGGCCTTACAAAGAGGTATGTAGTGTATCTCATTGTTTTAATTTTAATTTCCTTGATGACACATGATGTGGAGCACCTTTTTTTATCTTTATTTACCATTGACATAACTTTTTTGATGAAGTATCTGTTAGGGTCTTGGGTCCATTTTTAATGAGTTTGTTTATTTTCTTATTGTTGAATTTTAGGAGTTCTTTATATATTTTGGATAACATTTCTTTATCAGATGTGTCTTTTGCAAATATTTGCTTCTAGTTTGTGACTTCTCTTCTCATATTCATAATATCCTTTGCAGAACATAAGTTTTTAATTTTAATGAAGTTCAATTTATCAGTTACTTTTTTCATACATCATTCTTCTGGTGTTGTATCAACAATGTCATCAAACTCAAGGTCATCTAGGTCTTCCTCCGTTATCTTCTAGGAGTTTTATATTTGTGCTTTATTTATTTATTTTGGGGGGCAGAGAACAGAGGGAGAGGAAGAATCCCAAGCAGAATCCATGCTGAGCATGGAGCATGGAGCTAAGCTCCATCTCAACACCCTGAGGTCATGACCTAAGCTGAAATTAGGAATCAAACCCTTAACTGACTGCACCACCCAGGCACCCCCCTATTGGGTGTAAGGTCTTTATCTGGATTCATTTTTTTTTGCATGTGGACACCCAGTTGTTCCTGCACCATTGTTATAAAGACTGTTTTTTTTTTTTGTATTTCTCTTGCTCCTTTGTCAAAGATCAATTTGCACATCACTTCATCATCTACGGATACAATCCCAAAGAGTCTCAAACCAATGGAAAAAAAAAAAAACTTCTAGATCTCATAAGAAAATTTATCAATGCTAGAAGATACACAAAGTCAATATAAAAAATGTATTTCTATATATTAGCAGTAAACAATTGGAAGTTGAAAAAAAAACTGTCATTTCATAAAGGGTCAAAAATATGAAGTATTCATGGATAAGTCCAGGACATATGATCAAAGTTTACTAGAAATAATAAAGCATTATTTAAGGAAACTAAAGATCTAAACAAATGGAGAAATATATTGTACCTATGTATCAGATACTGTTAAGATCTCAGTTTTCCCCCTTGACATGTTATTTTTTAAAAATTTAAATGGAAAAACTAAGGGCCTGTAATAGACAAAACTATTTTGAAAAAGATAACATTGGACGAGTGAGGTCATCTGATTTCAAGACTTACTATAAAGCTACAATAATCAAACCACTATGGCATTGGTGTAGGGGTAGTTATATAGATCAGTGGGATAGAATACAGAGTTCATTTATTTTTATTCTTTTATTATGCTATGTCAGGAACCATACAATACATCATTAGTTTTTGATGTAGCATTCTGTGATTCATTGTTTATGTATAATACCTAGTGCTTCATGCAATCCATGCCTTTCTCTTCTTTTTAAGTTTTTATTTGACAGAGAGAAATACAGATAGAGAGGGAACACAAGCAGAGGGACTGAGAGAGGCAGAAGCGGGCTTCCTGCTTGGTGGGAAGCCTGATGTGGGGCTCAATCCCGGGTCTCCCGGATCATGACCTGAGTCGAAAGCAGTTGCTTAACCAACTGAGCCACCCAGGTGCCCCTCCATGCCTGCCTTAATACCCATCACCAGGCTCACCCTTTCCCCCAACCATCCCTTCTAAAACCCTCAGTTTGTTTCCTGGAGTCCATAGTTTCTCATGGTTCTTCTCCCGCTCCAGTATTGCCCCTCTTTATTTTCCCCTTCCATCTCTTAATGTCCTCCATGCTATTCCTTATGTTTCAAAAATAAGTGAAACCATATAATTGACTTTCTCTGCTTGATTTATTTCACTTAGCATAATCTCCTCCAGTCGCATTCATGCTGATGCAAAAGTTGGGAATTCATCCTTTCTGATGTCTGAGTAATACTCCATTATGTATATGGACCACATCATCTTTATTCATTTGTCTGTTGAAGGGCATCTTGAATCTTTCTACAGCTTGGCTATTGTGAACACTGATGCTATGAACATTGGGGTACATATGGCCCTTATTTTCACTACATCTGTATCTTTAAGGTAAATACTCAGTAGTGCAATTGCTAGGTCATAGGTTAGATCTATTTTTTAATTTTTTTGAGGAACTTCCACACTGTCTTCCAAAGTGGCTACACCAACTTACATTCCCACCAACAGTGTAAGAGGGTTCCCCTTTCTCCACAACCTCTCTAACACTTTTTGTTTCTTGTCTTGTCACTGTCTATGTTGCCAAGAGCAATCTACACTTTTGATGTGATCCCAATCAAAGTATCATTGGCATTTTTCAAAGTGCTGGAACAAACAATCCTAAAATTTGTATGGAACCAGAAAGGATCCTGAATAGCCAAGGAAATCTTAAGAAAGAAAAAGCTGGGTGTATCATGTTGCCTGATTTCAAGCTATGTTACAAAGCTTTGATCACCAAGACAGCATGGTACTGGAACAAAAAAAGACACATAGACCAATGGAACAGAATAGAGAGTCCAGATATGGACCCCCGATTCTATGGTCAAGTAATCTTAGACAAGGCAGGAAAAATATCTAATGGAAAAAAGACAGTCTTTTCAAAAAATTGTGCTGGGAAAACTATATACAGAAGAATGAAAGTCAACCATTCTCTTACACCATACAAAGATAAACTCAAATGGATGAAAGATATCAATATGAGACAGGAATCCATCCAAATACTAGAGTAGAACATAGGCAGTAAACTCTTCAACATCAACCACAGCAACTTCTTTCAAGACACATCTCCAAAGACCAGGGAAACAAAAGTGAAAATGGACATTCTTTCTTTTCTTTTCTGTTTTTTTTTTGAACATGTTTTCTAAGACAGAATTCTTATTTCTGTTGTCTAGTTACTATCTCATATAACCCTGTTTTGATTTCTTTAAAAAGCTTGTCACATTGAACACTTTCTTATATATTTGTTTACTTAGCCATTTTGTATAGTCCTTCCTCCAACAATCTATTCACTAAAAAATAAAAGCTATGCAAAGGTGGGACATCATTTATTTCTGTTCTCTGCTGTATTTACAGTTCCCAGAACAATGACTTGATGCAGTAAATTTCAGTAAATACTTTTTTATTAAACCAGTACTTATTTTAGAAATATATACCTCAATATAAAAAACATAGAACAAGGTTTTGGCTAGAAAAAGATAATCTTTATTTATCTGAAATTATTATTCTTTTTTATGGGGCAGGTTTTTATGTTTTATGTTGGTTTATGTGTCACTGATAATACATAATTGCTCCAGATATTAACAATATTCAAGTGCCTGAGCCATGTGCATCTATATCTGATCTCATTTATTTTTCATGATATTCTTGTTAAGTAGATAAGATTATTCCCAATTTGAAGTAACTGAGACTCATGGGTTGGAAATTTATTTATGGTAATATAACCTTTAAGTTGCAAAAATAGAATTCCATCTAAGATTTCTGACTCCAGCACCTACATTCTTTTTATTGTATCACATTGCCTTCCTCTCTGAAGTGATCCCAAGTCTGTAAAAATGCTTCAGTATGAGCCCCATTAGATTGGGAAATAGAAAGTCTGATATATTTCTACTTTTATCAGGGATGGCTTAGGAACTACAATTTCAAAGGACACAGTGATAAAGAGAGAATTATTAAAGAGAAAACCTGAGAGACCCTGACACTATGATAAGCACCTATTCTGAGGCAAGTGTTATACGAATATTTCAATGAATTGTGGATATTTAGAATAGAGGAGGTTTGGGGAGTCCTAAAAACTGTTATATTCAATTTTTTGAGAGAAAATATATTTTCATTATTTTTTTGATTTATGGCTAAATGCTCTCTCTCTCTCTCTCTCTCTCTCTCTCTCTCTCTCTCTCTCTCCACCTCACTTGCCATCAGAGAAATACAAATCAAAACCACAATAAGATACTACTTCACACTAGTCATAACAGCTAAAATTAACAAGACAGAGAAGAACAAATGTTGGTGAAGATGTGAAGAAAGGGGGACACTCTTACACTGTTGGTGGGAATGCAAGCTGGTGAAGCCACTCTAGAAAACAGTAAGGAGGTTCTTCAAGATGTTAAAAATAGATTTACACTATGAGCCAGCAATTGCACTACTGGATATTCACCCCAAATATACAGATACAGTGAAAGAAGGGGTACATGCACACCAGTATTCATAACAGCAATATTCACAATAGCAAAGCTGGAAGGAGCCGAGATGCCCTTCAATAGACAAATGGATAAAAGAGATGTGGTCCGTATATACAATGGAATATTATTCAGCCATCAGAAAGGATGAATACCTATCATTTACATTGACATTGATGGAACTGGAGGGTATTATGCTAAGTGAGATAAGTCAATCAAGAAAAAACAATTATCATATAGTTTCACTAATATGTGGAACATAAGGAATAGTGCAGAGGACAATAAGGATAGGGAGGGAAAACTGAATGGGAATAAGTCAGAGAGGGAGACAAACCATATAAGACTCTTGACTTCAGGTAACAACCTGAAGGTGTGGAAAGGAAGGTGGGGTAATTGGGTGATGGGCATTAAAGAGGACATGCAATATGATGAGAACTGGGTGATATACTGAACTAATGAGTCATTGAACACTATATCAAAAATAGTACCTTGGTTTATTGAATTTAAATTTTAAAAGTACTATTTTCAGAAACATTTTAAGTAAAAGAAGTGTTTTGATGAATTTTAAAAAATAAAAGAAATCCAGAACAAAATAAATTAAAAAATAAGCCAATCATAGCTTTAACAGTATACTCACAGAGTAGAAGCTATAGGGTCATCTAGGCAGATGATTCTCAAAGTTTGGTAGACAGAATACTTAGTTCTCTGCATCACCTCTTTAATTCTGGTCTATTACTACATTATTCATTTTCGTATTTTATTTGGCTTTCCCTATGGGTATGTGCTTTACGCCAACTTTCTTTCAACTTCCAACTCTTGGCTTTATATTCATGAAACCTTCCAGAGTCTTTCATTTTAATAATACTTAACGCCAGCAATATTAATATTAACTTTTTTTCTGTACTGTCGGTATGACCATAGTTTAAGAAATGTGATAGATGAAATAATTTTGTTGTTTTTCCTCTTGTAATCACTTTATTTCTCAAAGACTTGGTGATTGGATCTCTACTGAGAATTTTTTCCTAGGTTTATTCATTCTTTCTCATCATATCTAGTTATTTATAAGGCATCATGTATAAGGTGTACAAATATTTCCTTTCTCTCTGCTAGTATTAAGCTTCCATAAGATTATTTAATAGCAAGTATTACAAAATTTATAAGTTTTATCAATTTTATTGACCTCTATGCCTTTGGTCTTTAATGTAGTTATTTGCCTTCTTGATTCTTATTGGTATTATGGTTTATTGAAATATATACACACTCAAAGTATAAGTTGATCACTTTTCCCGAGATTCTGAAGGGTTGCAGCCATGTTTTCATCATCTTTATTTTTTCAGTACCTAACATGACATGAACCACAACATAAGTTATTTATAAATGTTGTTGAAAGGAGTTGAGCTGAAGTGAACTGATGGCTTCAGAGTTAAGTTCTTATATATCTTCACTATCTTAATTTAACTGAATAGTTGTTTCTCTCATCATTGGATATAGACATGCCATAATAGTTATAATTCAAAGGTACTTGGTATAAAACTTTCCTAGGGGATGTGCTTTTGTATGAAGTAGTGAGTATATTTGAAAAAGTGTATATCAAATAAGTATTTTATCAGGGCGAAAAAGTATTTTATGAAGTGCAAAGATTCCAGGGGTGTCTTTTAAGCACTTTATGACAAATATAATTCTTTATGGTCTTGCTCTAATTTCTCCTAGCAGTGTCAAATTTGATTTAAAAAAATGTGAAGAAATGATGCTCAGCTAATTCCAGTTTCTGAATCTTTACCAACCACCTCTTTAGCACCAGTAATGGTGCATGCACCAGGTATTGTTAAGAATTTGTTTTAATTTGATGTTTTAATTTTTTAATTTTTTAAAATATTTTATTTATTTATTTGACAGAGAGAAACACAGCGAGAGAGGGAACACAAGCAGGGGGGACAAGAGAGGGAGAAGCAGGCCCCCTGCTAAGCAGGGAGCCTGATGTGGGGCTCGTTCCCTGGTGTCCGGCATCATGACCTGAGCCGAAGGCAGTTGCCTAACCAACTGAGCCACCCAGGCGCCCTTGATTTTTTTTATTTTTTATTAGTTTCAGAGGTATAATTTAGTGATTCATCAATTGCATGTAACATCAGTGCTCATTATATTGAGTGCTTTCCTTAATGCCCATCACCCAATTATCCCTTCTCCCTACCAACTCCCCTCAAGCAACTCTCAGTTTGTTTCCTGTGGCTCAGCATCTTTTATGGTTTACATCCCTTTCAGTTTTCTCCTTATTTTATTTTTCCTTCCCTTCCCTTATGTTCACCTGTTCTGTTTCTTTAAATTCCACATATGAGTGAAATCATATGGTATTTGTCTTTCCCTGACTGATTTATTTTGCTTGGCATAATACTCTCTAGTTCCATCCATGTCATTGTAAATGGCAAGATTCCATTCTTTTTGATGGCTGAATAATAGTCCAGTGTGAGTGTGTGTGTACCACATTTCCTTTATCTATTTATCCCAATGGACATTGGGCTGTTTCCATTTTTTGGCTATTGTGGACATTGCTGCTATAAATGTATGGTACATGAACTCCACACTTAACAGTTAAGATAGGACACCTGGGTGGCTCAATGTATTAAAGCCTCTGCCTTCGGCTCAGGTCATGATCTCAGGGTCCTGGGATGGAGGCCCGTGTCGGGCTCTCTGCTCAGCAGAGAGCCTGCTTTCTCCTCTCTCTCTGCCTGCCTCTCTGCCTACCTGTGACTTCTCTCTCTGTCAAATAAATAGATAAAAATCTTAAAAAAAAACAGTTAAGATAGAAATGATCAAGAGGTAATCTTAATCAAGTATAATGGTAAAATGTATGATTATATCTTAAATATGTATATTACTTAATGTGTTTCAAAGTTTTTTTCATAATAACTGTCTCATGAAGCCATAAAAATTTTGGGAGTAAAGTTTGGATATTATCTTCTTCAGTCTTTAGATGAAGTAATTGAAGCACAGGTTTATTGGCATACTCAAAGTCACATGGTGAATTTATATCAGGAATAGAATCTTGAAACTCATATACCTGATTTATAAATCAGTCTATTTTTATCAGAGAATACTAAATATGGAAATTTCTTAAGACATTTCTCAAATTATGGCAAAAAAATATCCAGTCTTTTAAAATTTGACTGATTTCTTTACATGGGTGTAATTTGATAGCACTATATACGATGTTTCAGTTTAGCAATACATGTGTTTGGTTATAATAACACATTAGATATTTGGAAAGAAAATTGAAAAATTAATTTTATGGTCAATATAAATACATGAACTAATTTCTGGAATATGGTAGTATGAATTACTTAAACACATTATTTTTCAGTTATTTAATAATAAGTCAGCAAAATGTTACAGTTTAACATGATAAGACTGTAAGATGACATATTAAGAAATTTTAATGCTATTAAGAAGACAAGGTCTAAGTTGGAAATTATGACCCAGAAAAAAATATTATTGAGACTCATTTTTATAAGAGTAAAATAATTGAATTTATGTATTTTTCAGATGCAGATAGTAGAATCTATAGCATCATCTGTAGCTATGGAAACAAAATTTTTATTTCCTGTGAACATTTGCTCAGTATACCTGAGTTGGGGATCCTAGAGAAGACAGTTTCATAGTTACTAACATTTTTAACATAGAGTTATTAAGAAAAATGACTCTTAATGCACTTATTGTTACTTTCAGGAGTTCTTATGACTTAGTTCTATAAAAGTAACATTATGTTCCATAATAACTAAACAGGAATTTACTGTGCTAATAACATTTTCTTATTCACTGAGGAAATATCTCTCAGTACTTGGCTCAAAATCATATAACGAGTTTACTCTAGGAGATTTTTAGGGCCTAAATATCCCAGACTTCAATTTTAAACAAAGAAAGTATTTTTTTTCTGGATTTACATACACTTATATATACTTAAAAAAACACTTTACCCTTTTTATACCACTAATTTGGGAAAAAATAACATGCATTTTAAGATCAATGTGTTTCTTTAAACTGTGTTTTATACGTTTATATTTTTAATGGGAGAAAGTTGATTTTGACCTGTGGTATTGTTTAGATATGTTTTTTTTTCTTTTTAAAGATTTTTATTTATTTATTTGACAGAGAGAAACACAGCTAGAGAGGGAACACAAGCAGGGGGAGTGAGAGAGGGAGAAACATGCTTCCCATGGAACAGGAAGCCCAATGCAGAACTTAATCCTAGGTTTCTGGGATCATGACCTGAGCCAAAGGCAGATGCTTAAGGACTGAGCCACCCAGGCGCCCCTAGATATGCTTAAAATGAAAGTGGCTCCTTAAAAAAAATGGGCCCACACTTTGTTTTGAATATCTCATTGCTTCATAAATGCTGCTGGATCACAGCAGAATTTCCTTTTGTAAAAAAAAAATAATAATAATCAAACTGAGCATCCACAAATGTATAAAAACCAGCTGAGTTAAAATGAGAATTCACTATATTCTCTGGGTTTATTTTAGTTTAGTGAACCATCCGCTGTTTATTTTCAGGTTGACTTATTGGGGCTTAAGATTTCTTCTCTCAATGTATTGACTTTCATCTGAAAAAGTACAATATTAGCTATATGGTTCAAACCACTTTGTAAACACCAACAGCTTCATGCACTCTTGGCAAAAGGACTTCAATAATAAACATAATAGCTAACCTTATAAAGTGCTTACTATATGCTAAGCTTTGTAAAACCCTGAGAATTTTTCTGAGTAGTTTAAAATTCTAAGCTACCATATGACCTTGCAATTGTACTACTGAGTATTCACCCCAAAGATACAGAGATAGTGAAAAGAAAGGCCATATAGACCCCAATGTTCATGGCAGCAATGGCCACAACTGCCAAACTATGGAAAGAGCCAAGATGCCCTTCAACAGATGAATGGATAAAGAAGATATGGTCCATATATACAATGGAATATTATGCCTCCATCAGAAAGGATGAATACCCAACTTTTGTAGCAACATGGACCAGACTGGAGGAGATTATGCTAAGTGAAATAAGCCAAGCAGAGAAAGTCAAATATCATATGGTTTCATTTACTTGTGGAGCATAAGTAGTAATATGGAGGACAGTAGGAGAAAGGAAATGTGAATTGGAGTAAATCATGGAGGGAGATGAAACATGAGAGACTTTGGACTCAGAAACAAACTGAGGGTCTTGGAAGGGTGGGAGTTGGGGGAGTGAGCCCAATGATGGGTATTGAGGGCACATATTACATGGAGCACTGGATGTGGAGCATAAACAATGACACTTGGAACACTGAAAAAATAAAATGATGTAATAAAAATTTTAAAAAAGGAAAAAAATTCTAATCTACATAACCATCCTATAAGATATTATCATCTCCACTACACAAACACAGAAATTGAGGCACAGTGAGATTAAGAATTTGATTTAAATCACTCCACTATTAATTGGTGGAGCCAGAATGAAAAGCCAATCATTTTGATCTAAGAGGCAGTCTCTCTCTCTCTCTTTCTCTCTCTCTCTCTCTCTCTCTCTCTCTCTCTCTCTTTTAAAGATTTTACTTATCCGTTCGACAGAGAGAAACACAGCTAGAGAGGGAACACAAGCAGGGGGAGTGAGAGAGGTAGCAGCAGGCCTCCCGCAGAGTGGGAAGTCCAATATGGGGCTTGATCCTGGGACTCCAGGACCATGACCTGAGCCAAAGGCAGTCGCTTAACCAACTGAGCCACCCAGGCTCCCCCTAAGATGCAGTCTCTTAACCATCACCCTTACTACTTTTACTTAGGTCCCTAGTCAGCACCAATCAAAATATACAATAATTATAAAATGGAAAAGAGAATAATATGATGAAGGGAGTAGGGTTTCAACCTGTTTCATTAGTTATATATATATATATATATATATATAGACTTTATATGGCTTCCCCAAACATCATTTCCACGATGTAATTTTCCTGTGCAAACATCTTACAATTCCCTACAGAAATAAGTTGAAACCTCAACCTGGTTTTCAAAATTAAGTTGGTGTCATAGTCCTTTTGGGCTGGTACAACAAAATGCCACACAATGGGTAGATTATAAGCAATGGAAATATAATTTCAATGTTCTGGAGGATGAAAGTCTAAGATCAAGATGTCAGTATCGTCTCATTCTCTGGTTAGGGTCCTCATCCTGGTTCATATCCAGTGCCTTCTCTCTGTGTCTTCACAGGGATCTCTCGAGCATCTTTTATAAGGTACTAATCCCAAATTTGTGAGGGTTCCACTGTAATGACTTTAATGACCTAATCACCTCCCAAAGGTGTTAAATATGAATTTTGAAAGGACATAAACAGTCAGACGATAGCAGATATATTGTAACTCACTTGTTCTGTCTACCTGTTGATCTAACATGTAAAAATTCTTAGTTCAAATCAATATCTTTATTTTTTTCTACACCTTATAACTTCTATACTTTTTTACGCCATTCTCCCCTTACCTAGGATCCTGTCCCTACGAAAAACCCAAACAATCTATCAACATCTATGAAGCTTTACCAACTCTTTAAAGTACAATGAACTCTCACCTTTGAAATAATCTACTATTGTTTCTGGAAGCAAGCATTTACCTATTATTTTATAGTTTTATTTAAACATTCTTATATAAAGGTGTATTTTGTCTCCTAAATCATGTTAACTTAGAGATAGATGCTAAGTTTTACTTCTTGTATGTTTCTTGTATACTTATGTA
This sequence comes from Spilogale gracilis, assembly GCA_004023965.1. Classification (NCBI taxonomy): domain Eukaryota; kingdom Metazoa; phylum Chordata; class Mammalia; order Carnivora; family Mephitidae; genus Spilogale; species Spilogale gracilis. The sequence continues at coordinate 55,094 of PITA01007426.1, forward strand.
CTTCTCTAGCATCTTTGTGTACTGACACACAATAAGCAGGTATTCAATAAATAAATATTGAATTAGATTGAATTATCAGGTAGTTTGAGAGACTCTCTTTATTCTCAGTAAAACATATCACTCATTCAAATCAATGAAGTAGCAATAACTGGCAGATTTAACATTGATTGGCAATAATGTTAGTATAATCATGAACTGATAATTTAGGCTTAAGAACTGCATTTTCAGGGGCACCTGGGTGGCTCAGTTGGTTAAGCGACTGCCTTCGGCTCAGGTCATGATCCCAGAGACCCAGGATCAAGCCCCACATCTGGCTCCCTGCTAGGCGGGAGGCCTGCTTCTCCCTTTCTCTCTCCTCTCTCTCGCTTGTGTTCCCTCTCTCGCTGTGTTTCTCTCTGTCAAATAAATAAATAAAAAATCTTAAAAAAAAAAAGAACTGCATTTTCAAAATTAATTGAGCTGATGGAAAGAAATACTGATAATTTTACTAAGTTTACCATGCTTGTCTTGCATTGATATTCCTGGGAAAATCATTATTATTTAGTGGCCTGGCCTTTCTGGGGTTTTAAAATTTATGTTTACCCTATAGAAAGTTGTCTTATCTCAAAGTCTTAGGATCAGATGAAAATTTTCTGATACAAAATGCACTCGAAATATTTAGAATAAATAAAAAAAAGACCCCATTTCAAAAGGATAAATATTAATTTAACTTCCATCATGAATACCTATTCCGAAGTTACCTTAATTGCTTTTATTTAACAGCTGTTTATCAACCCATTGCGTACTTGGAATAAGCTAATATGAAACTCTGCTACCCTGCTTCATTAAGATTTTTGCATAAAAGTGGAACTGAAACTGAACTGAAAGAAAGAGAGGAATTAGTGGAGAGAGTCAATTTTTATTCTGATTTTATATCCAACTATCTTTTTTTCCAATATTAAAAACTTATTTTTTATCTAAAGAACAACAGGGGTACATGGATGGCTCAGTCGTTAAGTGTTTGCCTTTGGCTTAGGTCATGATCCAGGAGTCCTGGGATCAAGCCCCGCATTGTGCTTCCTGCTCTGTGGGAAGCCTGCTTCTCCCTCTCTCACTCCCCCTGCTTGTGTTCCCTCTTTAGCTGTGTTTCTCTCTGTCAAATAAATAAATAAATAAATACAATTTTAAAAATTTAAAAAAGAACTAGATTCATCTAGAGATTATTAAAGCAAAATTTATTTCTGTTTCCTTTCTTCTTCTTCTTCTTATTATTATTCTCAACACCTCTCAGTAGACGTGTGTGAGATACATATATTTCTTCTATAAAGTGTTCATTTGTCCACCCTGGGGTAAGCAAAAGAAAATACACAGATGGAAATTATCATAAAACCTTCTTTGTCAGCTGATAATATTCAATTCAACAACTACTTTTGTGTGATAAAAGGGAAACTAGAGAAAATGGTTGATGGAAAATAGAAAAGACATAGGAGATATTCTCACCTTGCAGGTCGGAATAATAAATTATGTGCATCATGCTACTCTTACTTTTAGGTCTATCAAAGGGATCTTGGCTAAATTGGAAAATAAAAAAACTCAAATTAGTAGTTTCATTTTATAAATGGAATAGACTGAAAGAGTTACGGACAATACCAAAGTCACATAACTAGTCAGCAGCAGAGTTAAAGACAATAATTAGCATCTAAACTCCTGGCCCAGTGTCCTTGTTTGATTCCACCATCATACAGGCTGAAGTATATGACAGAGAGATTGACTGATGGATCTTTTTCTTTCTATGTGAAAACAGTTCTATCCTAAATTCACAAAGCAATGCATGTGATTGTTATATTGGAGTCCTCATTTTTATTTTATTTTTTATTATTTAAAGATTTTATTTATTTATTTGACAGAGAGAGAGATCACAAGTAGGCAGAGAGACAGGCAGAGAGAGAGGAGGAGACAGACTCCCTGCTGAGCAGAGAGCCCAATGCAGGCCTTGATCCCAGGACCCTGAGATCATGACCTGAGCTGAAGGCAGAGGCTTAACCCACTGAGCCACCCAGGCGCCCTGGAGTCTTCATTTTTAATCAAGAATACTTTGTACCTTCTCCTGTGGACACGATTAAGTTTTATGTAAACCATGTCCTGCTGTGATGTGCTGGGAATCCAGTTTCTACACCATTTTCTTGTCCTCCTTTACCTACAAAATTACTACACTTCTTGCTCTCTTTTATGTAGGTTGTGGTATGTAACAAGGTTTGGCCAGTGGAATGTGGATAGGGATGAATATCACAGTATTCTGAGGAGGCCCTCTGGCATGGCAGAACCACTAAATAGGAGGATCTCTGAGTCACAGTCACTGCTTGGGGGTGAGTTGTGCAAGAGAATTTATCCAGGAACACATGCTTTTTCATGGAGCCACTGAGATTTTGGCATAGTTTTTTCTTTTTTAAATAACCATTAATTACCTAATAATGCATGCTTTTCCTTCCCAGTCCCCATGATTGAGGAGGTATGCATTAGAAACTTAAAAAAAGGGGGTGCCTGGATGACTCATAGTGTTAAGCCTCTGCCTTCGGTTCAGGTCATGATCTCAGGGTACTGGCATCGAGTCCCACATCAGGCTCTCTGCTCAGTGGGGAGCCTGCTTCCCTCCTCTTTCTCTGCCTGCCTCTCTGCCTATTTGTGATCTCTCTCTATCAAATAAATAAAATCTTTAAAAAAAAGAAACTTAAAAAAATGGCATTTTTTACCAAAAAATCATTCTTGTCTATAAGAGAAATGTCATCCTTTCCAATGTCAATTGTCATCAGACTATGGCAAGGTAAATATTGAAATAGGCACATTACCCTTTTTCCCCTGCTTTCTAAACATACCTACAAGGTTTTCCTTCCCCTCCTCCAAAAAAAGACACATTTTCACTGCAGTTAGAACTTTAATTCCTTGCAGCTGTGGGTGCTATAGTTACATTTACTCTTGTCTTGAAACCATAATCTGCAAGAGTGAATTCTAATTGTACAACTTTAATAACCAGGTCATAGGCCACAGAAGTGCCCAGCAAATAAAAGTATGATTGTAATGTAATGATAAACACCTATCACATTTGCATGTGCTTTCACCTCTATCCAAAGGGCCCCAATCCTTCATTCTGCTTGGCAGTCCTCCAAATACCCCTCAGAATTCTGTTCAATTAGCAGCCATGCCTGGAAATATGTACATTATTACTAAAAATTTCCCACTTCTTGGTATATAGCAAAAATGAAACATTTGGCTTTTCAAAACATTATTTTTTCTAATTTTACACATGAGATGACCTACACTTGGAAAGCAAACAAAACAAAACAAAACAAAAAATAAAAAAAAACACTTAAATATATGGGGGAATTTACTGCCAAATATCTGATTTCTTGGCAAAATTTTCCAGCCATGCCCACTAATAAATTTTTGCAAATACAGAGCTGAGGATGATTTGCACTTCACTTATCTCAGTAAGTTCCAAATGTTTGTTTATATGAAAACATTTTTCATGTATTTTCTCAATAATTCACTGGTAGTTGTAAAAGATATTTTTCAAACAAAATTGTCTCCAAAATGTAAATCTATTAGCCCAAGTAATGTTGTAGGTGATTAGCCATTTTTTAAATCCATGCAGGGAATACCACTGATTCACCAGCTTTTGATTAGAATTCTGTCTTGGAATTATGTGCACAGATACTTTTTAAAAGATTGATTGACTGATTTAAGAAAGCACAAGAGGAGGTGCAGAAGGTAAGAGTCAGAGATCAGGACCTGAGCTGAATCCAAGAATCAGATGCTTAACTGACTGTACTACACAGGTGCCCCTATGTGCACTGACATTTAATGAGCCTTTGCTCCCACCTGAGCCTTCATGTAATCCGTTAAATTCCATTACATTAAGTTCACCCACAATGGTTTGGCATCTAATCTATTTCTTTCCCCTGCATTCTCTACGTTGCCATTTCCTATGTTAGTTGTGTTGGTATTGATCTCTGATTGCATCCCTCTATTGACTTCAACTGAATAACACTTTTTTCATTTTGCATCTCTTTTTCTATTTATCTTTTGTTCCCTAATCATGCCCTTCTTTCATGCTTGGGGTCTATCATAATATCTCCCTTTGTCTCCCATTGTTACTTCTATCAGTGTAATCTTCCTAAATTTCAGAATTAATCATGTCATTCACTTTATCTAAAACTATCAATTTCCCTTTGAACAATATCTAAATTCCTCATCTTGTTATTCAAAATATTTATCATCCATTTCAACCCACCTCTTCAGCCTGTATTTTTTAAATTAACATATACCATATTATTTGTTTTGGGGGTATAGGTCTGTGATTCTTCAGCCTTACACAATTCACAGCACTCATTATAGCATATACCCTCCCCAAAATCCATCACCCAGCCACCCAATCCCTCCCACTCACCTCTACTCCAGCAACTCCCTCAGTTTGTTTCCTGAGACCAACAATCTCTTAAGGTTTGTCTCCCTCTATGGTTTAATCTTATTTCATTTTTCCCTCCCTTCCTCTATGATCTTGTCTTGTTTCTCAAATTTCTGAAATCAGTGAGATCATGTGATAATTGTCCCTCTCTGATTGACTTATTTCACTTAGCATGATACCCTCTAGTTCCATTTACATCATTGCAAATGGCAAGATTGGGGATTTTGATGACTGCATAATATTCCATTGTATTTATATACCACATTTCTTTATCTTTTCATCCATTGATGGACATCTAGGCTCTTTCCATAATCTGGCTGTTTTTGGACATTTCTTCAGCCTTCATTCTCATCATCATCTTCTCTGCTCCAAGTACTTTGGCCAGTACTTGTTTGGTTCTTTGTTATTGTTTATGCTGTTCCCTCTCCCTGGAATATTATTTTCTGCTCAATCTCTGAGTGTCAAGGTCATACCCATCTATCAAAGACTGCTTCCAAAAATATAGCCTCTTTGAAGCCTTCCCCCTTGGAGTTAATTGCTTTGTTCTCTTGCCTCACACTACATATTGTCTGGATTTCTATTCTGTTACTGTTCTGATTCTGTTTTCTAGTAATTACTTTTCAACTCTACATTTTCTATCTAAGTCTCTGTGTCCTCTTCTGGTTTATGAGCCATTTGAGTAAAATAACTATTTATCGTCTCATAAATATATATTAAAATAAGATATTCAATAGGCACACATTTTTTCTGAATTACAACTTACTTTATGCATCTATCTAAAATGTCATAGTTTATATTATTTAAAGATTTTATTTATTTATTTGTCAAAGAGCAAAAGAGAGAGAGAGCACAAGCAGGGGGAGCAGCAGGCAGAGAGAGAAGCAGGCTTCCTGCTGAGCAAGGAGCTGATGGGAGACTTGATCCCAGGACTCTGAACCAAAGGCAGATGCTTAGCTGACTGAGCCACCCAGGTGTCCCTATTTTATTTTATTTTATATTTTATTTTATTTTATTATGTTATGTTATTATTTTATTTTATTGTTTTGTTTTGTTTTATTCATACTGGAATAGATAACACAGTATTGTATTAGCTTCAGGTGTACAATACAGTAATTCAACAATCCCATATATTACTTAGTGCTCATCAAGCTAAGTGTACCCTAAATTGCCTGCACCTATTTCACCTGTCCTCCCATCCACCTCCCCCCTGATAACAATCCGTTTCTTCTTTATAAGTAAATATCTATTTTTTTGTTTGTCTCTCTCTTTTTTCCCTTTGTTCCTTTGTTTTGTTTCTTAAATTCCACATATTCATGAACTCATATGGAATTTGACTTTCTTTGGCTTATTTCACTTAGTATTAACTCTCTAGATCCATGTATGCTGTTGAAAATGGCAAGATTTCATTCCTTTTTGCCACTGAATACCACATATTCTTTATCCATTAATCTGTCTGTGGACATGTAGGTGGCTTCCATAATTTGGTCATTGCAAATAATGCTATAATAAACATACGGGTGCATATTTTTTTTGGATTAATGTTTTTGTATTCTTTGGCTATACATCTGGTAGTGTGGTTTACTGGATCATAGGGTAGTTCCATTTTTGTTTTTGTTTTTTGTTTGTTTGTTGTTTTTATGTTTTTTTGTTTTTTAGGATTCTCCATACTATTTGCCACAATGGCTGCACCAGTTTGCATTCCCAGCAACAGTGTAACAGGCTTCCCCTTTCTCTGCCTTCTTGCCAAAACTTATTGTTTCCTCTGCTGTTAATTTTAGCCATTCTGACAAGAGTGACTTGATATCTCATTGTGGTTTTGATTTGATTTTCCCTGATGATTACTGATATTGAGCTTCTTTTTATGTGTCTGTTGGCCATTTGTATGTCTTCTTTGGAGAAAAATCTATTCATATCTTCTGCACACTTTTAAATGGCTTATTGGGAGCATTGGTGTTGAGTTGTAGAAGTTATTTTTATATTTGGTTATGTAATTTGTGAATACCTTCTCCCATTCTGTAGACTGTCTTTTAGTTTTGTTGGTTGTTTCTTTTGTGGTACAGAAGTTTTTTGTTTGTTTGTTTGTTTTTATTTTGATTTTGATGTAGTACCAATAGTTTATTTTTGCTTTCTTTCTCTTTCCTCAGGAGACATATTTAGAAGATGTTGTTATGGTCAATGTCAGAGAAATAACTGCTATCTGTGTTCTTTTTTAAAGATTTTTTATTGTCTCATGTCTAATATTTATGTCCTTAGCCTACTTTGAGTTTATTTTTTGTGTATGACATAAGAAAATGGTCCAGTTTCATTCTTTTGCATGTAGCTGTCTGGTTTTATCTGCACCATTTATTGAAAAGACTGTCTTTTCCCTGTTGCATATTCTTGCCTCCTTTGGCAAAGATTAATTCACCATGTAATTGTGGGTGTATTTCTGGGCTTTCTTTTTTTTTAAGATGTTTATTTATTTATTTGACAGAGAGAAACACAGCCAGAGAGGGAACACAAGCAGGGGAGTGAGAGAGGGAGAAGCAGGCTTCCCAAGGAGCAGGGAGCCAGATGCGGGGCTCGATCCCAGGTCTCCGGGATCATGACCTGACCTGAAAGCAGTCACTTAACCAACTGAGCCACTCAGGCACCCCAAATGCATTTAAATGGATTGAGGGTGGGGTTTAACCTTTTCTTTTTTAAGATTTTATTTATTTATTTGACACAGAGAAACACAGCTAGAGAGGGAACACAAGCAGGGAGAGTGAGAGTGGGAGAAGCAGGCTTCCCTCAGAGCGGGAAGCCCAATGTGGGGCTCGATCCCGGGTCTCCAGGATCATGACCTGAGCCAAAAGCAGTCGCTTAACCAACTGAACCACCCAGGTGCTCTGGGCTTTCTATTCTGTTAAATTGATCCATGTGTCTATTTTTGTGCAAGAACCATATTGTTTTTTGTTTTGTTTTGTTTTCCCAAGGAATTTATTTGGGCATACCTGGGGACTGGGAGGCTCTGCATCTAAAAGATGGTGTTGGGCCTCTTGGTGGTAAAGCGTAGCTTGTGCTGGTAACACAGGTCTCAGTGGGGGCAGTGGGAACTTGATCTGGGAGTCATGGAACTGCAACTGCCAGTTAGTAGCACTTGGGGGCTACAATCTCATCCAACTTCATGATCTGTATCAAGTGGATCCATGCACAGTGCTGGGAACCCTCGTCTTAGTAGCACTGGGTGACCGCATGTGCACATGTCAGGTCCTTGTATTTCTAACACATGTTGTGGGTGCCACTGTGGGAGTCATAGCACAGACAGATACCAAAGTTATTCACCTACAAGGGGAATTTCTCAAACACTTGTCCACAGTAGACAATTTCTTCTGAAGACTTTTTCATCTTCTCATTTTGTTCAACTGAGACTCAAAGTACCAGAAGCAGGACTTGGTGACATCATGATCAAGTGCAAAGATTTGCATGTGATAGAAGGGTGGGTTATGGCATTTGGGGTTGGCAGACAATACCCCACCACCATGTACTCTCAAAGTGTGCCCAGGTGCTTATAGCACACTCTCCACTCTGGTTGCCACCCTCCATGAAAAGACCATATTGTTTTGATTACCAAAGTCTTGCAATATAACTGAAGTCTGGAATTGTGATAGCACCAGTTTCATTTTTTCTTTTTCAAAATTGCTTTGGGTTTTTTGTGGTTTCACACAAATTTTAGGATTTGTTTTCTAGCTCTATGAAAAAAAAATGCTGTTGGTATTTTCATAGGGATTCCATTAAACCTGTACATTGCATTGGATAACAGAGACATTTTAACAACATTTACTCTTCCAATCCATGAACATGGGATGCTTTCATTTCTTGGTGTCATCTTCAATTTCTTTCATCAGTGCTTTATAATTTTCAGAGTAAAGACCTTTCACTTCTTTGATTCAGTTTATCCCTGGGCATTTTATTAGTGTATAGAAATGCGGGGCACCTGGGTGGCTCAGTTGGTTGGGCGACTGCCTTTGGCTCAGGTCATGATCCTGGAGACCTGGGATTGAGCCCCACATGGAGCTTCCTGCCCGGCAGAAAGCCTGCTTCTCCCTCTCTCAGTCCCTCTGCTTGTGCTCCCTCTCTCACTGTGTTTCTCTCTGTCAAATAAATAAATAAAATATTAAAAAAAAAAAGAAATGCAATGGATTTCTATGCTTTCATTTTGTATCCTGCAATCATACTGAATTCATTTATCAGCTCTAGTAGTTTTTTTGGTGGAGTCTAGTGTTCTTTATACATTGCATTGTGTCATCTGCAAAGAGTGAAACGTTTACTTCTTCCTTACCAGTTTGGATGCTTTTTTATTCTTTTCTTTCAACTGATTTCTGTGGCTAGGATGTGCAGTACTATGTTGAGTAAAAGTGGTGAGGGTGACACCCTTGTCTTACTTCTGACCTTAGGGTAAAGGCTCTCAGTTTTTCACCATTGTGTATAATGTTAGCTGTGTATTTTTCATATAGGACCTTTATTATGTTAGCTTATGTTCCCTTTAATCCTACTTTGTTGAGGATTTTTATCATGAATGAATGTTGTACTTTGTCAGATGCTTTTTCTGCATTTATTGAACTGATCTTGTAGATTTTATCCTTTCTCATATTCATGTGATGTATTATATTGATTGATTTATGGATAGTGAACCACTCTTGTGTCCCAGGAACAAATCCCACTTAATTGCAGTGAATGATTTTTTAATGTATCATTAGATTCAATTTGCTAATATTTTGTCAAGGATTTTTGCATTTAAGTTTATCAGAGATATTGGCCTGTAGCTTTTTTGGTGGTGCATTTATCTGGTTTGGTATCTAAATAATACTGGCCTCAAATAATGAATTTGGCAGTTTTCCTTTCTCTTCCACTTTTTGAAAAATTTTAGAAGAATAAATATTAACTCTTCTTTAAATGTTTGATAGAATTCACCTGTGAAGTCATCAAGTCTAGAATTTTTGTTTGTTGGAAGGTGGGTTTTTTTTCTGATTCAATTTCATTGCTCATAATTGGTCTGTTCAAATTTTCTATGTATTCCTTTTTCAGGTTTGGTAGATTATATGTTTCTAGGAATTTATCCATTTCTTCTAGGTTGTCCAGTTTGTTGGCATATAATTTTTCATAAAATTCCCTGACAATCCTTTGTATTTCTGTAATGTTGGTTATTTATTCCCCCTCTTCAGTTTCTGATTTTGAGTATTTGAGTCCTCTTTCCCACTCTCTTTCTCTTTCTTTTTCCCTCTTTCTTTTTGATGAGTCTGGGTAGAGGTTTATCAGTTTTGTTGATCTTTTCAAAGAACCAGCTTCTGTTTTCATCAATCTATTCTATCTTTTTTTATTAGTTTTATATCATTTATTTCTGCTCTCTTTTTTATTATTACCTTCCTTCTGCTGGTTTTTGGTTTGTTCTTCTTTTTCTAGCTCTTTTAAATATAAAGTCAGGTTATTTTTTGAGATCTTTCTTGCTTTTTGAGGTAGGCCCGTATTGTTATAAAGTTCCCTATTAGAACCACTTTTGGTGCATCCCAAAGGTTTTGGATTGTGATCTTTATAATTTAATTTCTTTCCATGTAATTTTTGACTTCTGTTTTGATTTCTTGTTTGACCCATTCATTCTTCAGTAGCATGTTATTTAACCTCCATGGATTTGTGGTCTTTCCAGATTTTTTTTTTCATATACTTGACTTCTAGTTTCACAGTGTCATGCTCAGAAAAGATATTTGGTATTACTTTGATTTTTTTTGAATTTGTTGAGAACTGTTTTGTGGCCTCATATGCAATCTGTCTTGGACAATGTTTCATGTGCTCTTGAAAAGAATTTGTATTCTTCTCTTTAGGATGGAATTTTCTGAATATGTCTATTAAGTCCACTGGTGCAGTGTGTCATTCAAAGCCACTGTTCCTTGGTGATTTTCTATTTAGTGAACTGTCCTTTGACGTAAAAGAAGTGTTCAAGTCTGTTATTATTACTATATCATTATTGATTAGTTCTTTATATATGTTATTAATTGTTTAATGTATTTGGATGCTTCCATGTTAGGTGCAAAAATATTTACAATTGTTACATCTTCTTTGGTTGTTCCCTTAATAATTATATAGTGTCCTTCTTTGCTTCTGGTTAAAGTCTTTTTTTTTCTTTTTAGATTTTTTTTTAAATTTCATATGAGAAATAAAGAGAGCAAAAGCATGAGCAGAGGGTGGACCAGAAGGAGAGGGAGAAGCAGACTCTCTGCTTAGTGGGCAGCCCAATGTGGGGCTCAATCCCAGGACCCTGGGATCCCAACATGAGTCAAAAGCAGACACTTAATTGACTGAGCCACACAGGTACCCCAAAGTCTATGTTTTAAAGTGCGTTTTGTCTGATATAAGTATCACTATCCTCAATTTCTTTTCACATCCATTTGTATGATAAATGTTTCTCGATCCACTCACCTTCAATCTGCATGTATCCTTAGGTCTAAAATGAGTATCTCATAGGCAGCATATAGATGGGTCTTCTTTTTAAATCCATTCCATCACCCTATTTTTTTTTATTAGATCACTCTATGTCTTTTGATTAGAGTATTTAGTCCATTAACATTTAAAGTTATTATTGATGGGTATGTATTTATTTCCATTTTGTTACTTGTTTTATGGTTGTTTTCTATATTTTCTCTGTTCCTTTCTTCACTTCCTCTGTTCTCTCACCATATGTTGGCTTTCTTTAGTTATATACTCACCTTCCTTCCCCTTCATTTGTTTTTATATTGTTACCATTAGATTTGCATATAACATCTTCTGCATATTCTGCATATAGCAGTCTATATTAAAGTTATGGTTGTTAAATTTGAACCCAATTTTTACTCCCCCCCCCCAACATTTTAGGCATATGGTGTCATACATTACATCCTTTTATTTTGTGAGACCCTTGATTAGTTTTTACAGATACAGTAGTTTTGTTTGTTTAGTGGTTTGTTTCTACTGCTTTTATGTTTCCTAATTTTCTTACTCTTATTTATGGTTTTCATTTCCACTTAAAGACTCCCCTTTAACATTTATTTTAGGGCTTGTTAGTGTCTTGGGCTCCTTTAGCTTTTGTTTTTCTGTGAAACTATCTTTCCCTCTATTCTGAAAAATAGCCTTTCTGGATAGAGTATTCTTGGTTGTATTTTTTTTTCCTTTCTGTGGTTTGAATATATTATGCCACTGTCTTCTAGTCTGTACAGTTACTGCTGAAAAACTCACTGATATCCTTATGGGGTTCCTGTTGTATATAATTGTCTCTTTTTCTCTTGTTGCTATTAAAATTCTCACTGCTTTTTGTTACTTTAATTACTATGTGGATCGGTGCAGATCCCCTTGGGTTGATTTTGTTGTGGGATCTCTGTGCTTACTGGATCTGAATATCTGTTTCCTTCTCCAAATTATGGAAGTTTTCAGCTCTTATTTCTTCAAATGCATTTTGTGTCCCCATTTTTCTCTCTTCTTCTGGGATCCCCATAATGCAAACACTATTATGCTTGATGAAATCACTGAGTTCCCTAAGTCTATTCTCATTTTGTGTGTTTTTTCTTTCCCCTCATCAGCTTGATTACTTTCCATGATTCTGTTTTCTGGATTGTTAATTTGTTCTTCTGCATCCTGTAGACTTCTATTTATCCCATGGGGTGTACTTTTAATTTCATTTATTATATTCTTCATCTTCAATTGATTCTTTTGTTTGTGTTTCTCACCTCTTTTTTAAAGATCTCACTAATGTCCTCCACTTTTTCCTCAAGTACAGAAAGTATCTTTATGATTATTAATTCAAATTCTCTATCAGATATATTACTTATATGCATTTCATTTAGGTGTTTTGCTGTGGCTTTGTCCTTTCTTTCATTTGGGACATTTTCCTCTGTCTCCCCACTTCATTCATTTCTTTGTGTCTGCTTCTCTGTTCAAAAAGGCAGCTATGCCTTTTGCTCTTGAAAGTAGTGGATGGGGGCACCTGGGTGGCTTGGTGGGTTAAAGCCTCTGCTTTCAGCTCAGGTCATGATTTCAGGGTCCTGGGATCGAGGCCCACATCAGGCTCTCTGCTCAGTGGGGAGCCTGCTTCCTCCTCTTTATCTTCCTGCCTCTCTGCCTAGTTGTGATCTCTCTGTCTGTCAAATAAATAAATAAAATCTTGAAAAAGAAAGAAAGTAGTGGATGGGATGTACATATTTAAGAAAGTGTTCCTTTGCTAGAAGGGATGAGCAGCCACCACTGAGACTAGGACCAGACAGGCTGTAATCTGCAAAGCATGCATTGGTGGGGCATACAATTTTAACAGAGTTGTGTGTTCTCCAGTGGAGGTGACCAGCTGTCATTGCTGCAAAAATCAAGGCTTGGCAAAGTGCACAGTGAGGAGACTGGTGTTGGTATGGTTTGTGATGGTTTTCTGGGGAAGTTGACCCAAAGTATCAGGACTGAGGTAGGCTCAGATTGAAGGGGCAGGACACATTGTAAGCAATTTGATTTTGAATGCCAGCATGTGCTGGTTCCTGCAGGTGACTGACTGTGTGCTTATCTGGGCAGTGGGGGAGGGAAATAGCACCTGTCAGTTTCTTCATTTCTGGAGGAGCCTCCTTGTGAAATCTGTCCCTCTGGAACATGCTCTGTGATTAGTAAATAACTCTCCCTCCTATTATTTTCTTAACACTCTCTATCATGTCTATGAATTTCTTAGGTTCATTTATGAAAAAAATAATTAAACAAACAAAAAAAAACTAAAAAAGCCTTCTTAGCTGCCATTGGTTTCACACTAGCTTGTTTATTTAATTTAAGCTATTTTTCAGTTGCAAATGACATGGTTACAGGAGATAAAAACAGAAAAATGGCTTCATTTTTCTTGATTCTGCACAACAATTGTTGTGCACAACAGTCAGTAATTCACCACACTAGGCCTTGATGACTAGAAAGCCCAGTAAAAGACTTTCCATGCTTATTGCCTATGCACTAGCATTACCAAGTAGACCAGTGTACAGTTATAAGCAGAACTGGACAAAAAGCTGGTTATAACTGTTCTAGTTAATGTATGCCTTAGAGCAGTTTAGCCTCAAAGTTTCATATAGAAACAGTCGTAAAATTCAATGGGCAAATTCAATTAAAAATCTGTGTATATTAAAAACTTCAGGAGAAGATTGTGGAGTATGAGGACCCTAAGCTCACCTCTCCTATGGATACAATTAGATAGCACCATCTCAGTGTAAATGACTCAGAAAATACCTGAAGGACTGACAGAACAAACTCCACAAGTAAATGTGGAGAAAGTGCTACACTGAAGAGGGTAGAAAGGGCATGGATGTGATGCTAAGGTAAATGGACTCCTGAGCCATCTGCTGGGGAGAGCTGTGGGCATGGATAGGGATAGAAATAGACTATCACACCAGGGAGCCCACACTGGGAAGAGGAATCCCCATAGAATTTGGTTCTGAAAGCCAGAGGGGCTTAATTGCATGAGTTCTTAGAACCAGCCTGGAAATTTAAATATCAGTGGACTGGGCTCTGGAAGAGTCTGGAGAGTGATAGGAAACTGAGTCTCCACCCTTACAAAGACAGGACAAGTAGCCCAAGGAGATACACATAGAAGCAGTTTTTTTTTAAAGATTTTATTTATTTAACAGAGAGAAACACAGCCAGAGAGGGAACACAAGCAGTGGAAGTGAGAGAGGAAGAAGCAGGTTTCCTTCAGAGCAGGCAGCCGGATGTGGGGCTAGATCCAGGGACTCCAGGATCATGACCTGAGCTGAAGGCAGAGGCTTAACCACTGAGCAACCCAGGTGCCCTTAGGAACAAATTTTTGAAAAATTCCTGGGGCATATGGGAAGGGGAATTATTTACTAATCACAGGGCCTGTCTTTGCTCTGTGATCTATGTAAAAACATAGGATAATGAATGAGAATTCTCAACATTTAACTTGTGTACATGAGAAAGAGAACTCACATTTAAAACAATCTTCATGTAAATGCATTACAGTGCTAAAAGATTGCTTACAATTAATAGGTTGAGTTTCTTTAGGTCAGAGGCCACACCTTCCACTTTTTGGATAACTTTCTAGTACCCTAAACAGTACCATGTTGTTAGAGGCTGCTTAATAAATGTTTAATTGATTGATTATAAGTTTCTTCCCTTCAAATAAAAACAGACAAATCTTTATTTCTCAAGTTAATTTCCTTCCCTCTAGCTCATATTAATGTGCACATACTGGAAAAAGTAATGTTTTATTTTAATACATTATTGGTATTCAAAACAGGAAATGTGAATACAACAAATAAAATTCAGTATGTTCACCTTTATGAGTCTAGTTATCTATTTTGTATGTGCAATGCCAAGGCATTACATGGTTACATGTTACATTAATTAATTAACATTTTAATTAATCATGCATGACTAAACACTGAACTACTTGCCAGATGAACTAGGCATGACATGGGAAAGTCATTGAATGTCTCTGATTCTTAGTTTGATTATCTGTAAAAGTAGAGTGTTATATTCTTTCTAAGGTCTCCTCTAATTCTTTGTTTCAATTGTACAAATGACTTTATATACACAGATAGTTATGTAAATAATTTTTAAAATAGTATTTAATTGGTTAAAGGATAGTTTTGTTTTTTTTTTTAGGTTTTGTATTGTTTTCAGTATCATTCAGAAAGTCTTCTGGTTTCTGGTTATAGTTGCCTATAACAAAATGTAAAAAAAAAATAATGATACAAACTTATATACCAAGGAAAGAAAGAGCCTGAGGAACTGGCTTTTGGAGATCTGTCAAAAAAGAATCACAGCAGAATCACCATACAGTTAACTGCTATAATTGATAAGACTCAACCATATACATTTTCCTTCTGTCAGGTTTTTAGAACCTCATTTTAACCATGAAAAAATGGCCAAGAATTAACAAATCATTGCAAAATTTTTACATGATTTAAAAAAATAAAAACTATCAATTATCTTTGGAAAAATAGAAGAATATATATAGGTATTATCTCATTTTTGTCCCTTGGGTTAAAGAAGAGCTAACTTCCATATTATATTGGAGAGAGAATGAGAGAGGAATAAATTTGAAGTAATTCCTTAGAGTTTAGAAAAGAAAGAGAAGGTACAAAGGAAGGAAGGAAAGATTAAAATGATAACAAAGAAAATAGAAGGAAAATAATCAAAGAAATAACAATATTTAGTAGATATTAGAAATATGAATTTCTAAAGTGGCTCATTCTGAATATCCATTACAATGAATGAAAACTTAGCCACACCACCAAAATTATTATTACATTTTAGTAATAAAGATAAAGATATAATCCTTAAAGCATCCAGAAATAAAACCACATTCTGGTTATATTCAAAGGAAAAATCATAATGGTATCAGACTTCTAAATAACAGTACTGAAAACTAGAAAAAAGGAGTATAACTTAAATTCAAAGGGAAAATGATTTGATTATAGAATGCTATATCCAATTGTACTATTGGTTGGGAAGGACATTGACATTTTAAGACATAAAACATGTTATAAAAAACTTCTTATACACTTTTTCTAGGAAAAAAAATATGCTCAAGAAAATGAGGATGTAAACCAAGATATGGAAATACAAGGGCAGGGGAATCAAAGTGAATTTTTAAATGGATTTCCAGGATGGTGATAAAGATAACTTAATAAAATCTATGTTGTAATCCATATTGTACTAGAGGACAGAAGGCTCAAGAAGGGGTGCCTTCCATATTTTGAAAAGAAGGAGAAGAAGAAAAGAGAAGGAGGAGGAAATAATAAACAGATTATTTGCTATGTCTGAATGTTTTAGAAAGAGATTTTCATTGTTAGAAGACAGTGTAATTATGGACCACCTATAGGTTCAGAGATAATCAAGGAAATTAAAAATTAAAAGCTTTTTTTATTTTTAGGAAAAATATTAGCATAATAATGCTCCTTTAATTAAAAATACTATAAGTATAATGAAAGCAGACAAGGATGAGAATGTGTGTTTTCTGCAAGTGGAGAAGATAAAACTAAATCCTCATCTTCCATAGTAGGAAGTCAACAAATAATATTTAAAAAATAGGGAAAAATGTATATTAGTAGCATAAGCATGTTCTTTAGGACTGTGGAAATAATATCTAGGAGTTAAAAACATATATATATATATATATGGAAAAGAAATTATGAGTTATGAAGAGGACAGGGAAGGAGATTGCTCAGCATCTTTTCCATTATCCATGTTGAACAATTTGATATTTTAAACCCTGTGAATGTTTAATTTTGATTAAAAAATGAAATTAAATTTAAAGCTAAACTGCAGATTGTATTTTTTTTTCTAAAAGCTCTTCTGTTCATTCATTTTTTGAGTGGTTGTAAGTAACTCATTTTGTTGTTTTTATTCCCAATTTGCTTTTTGGTTTGTCTTTAAGCAGTAGACATTCCATTAACAAACTTAAATTTGTAGATGTCTCCCACAGTATACTTGGTACATAAAAATATAATGTATATTATCCAATCCATTAATAAGAATCATACTTATAATTATAAAGCTACCTACCACCAGTTAGAATGACTAAAATGTATAACTCAGGAAAAACAGTTGTTGGTGAGGATGGGAAGAAAAGGGAACCATCTTATACTCTTGGTGTGAATGCAAACTAGTGCAGCCACTCTGGTAAACAGTATGGAATTTCCTCAAAAAATTAAGAATAGAGCTACCCTATGACCCAGCAGTTGTACTATAAGGTATTTATCCAAATGATACAGATATAGTGATTCAAAGGGCACATGCACCCTTAATTTTTATAGCAGCAATGTCCAGAGTAGCCAAAACATGGAAAGAGTCCAGATGTCTGTCTACAGATGAATGGATAAGGAAGAAGTGGTGTAACACACACACATGCACACACACACACACTGAAATGTTACTGTGCCATCAAAAAGAATGAAATCCTGCCATTTGCAACAATGTGGATGGAACTGGAAGGTATTATGCTGAGCAAAATAAGTCAATCAGAGAAAGAAAATTCTCATACAATCTCTCTGATATGAGGAATTTGAGAGGCAGGCCAGGCGGACATGGGGGGTAGCGAGGGAAATAATACAAAAAGATGGGACTGGGGAGGGAGACAAACCATAGGAGACTCTTAATCTCAGGAAACAAACTGAGGTTTTCTGGGGGGTGGGGGGAAAGGATAAGGTGGCTGGGTTATGAAAAAAATAAAAATAAAAAAAGAATGGAATCTTGTCATTTGCAATCATCTGGACGGAACTAGAGAGTATTATGCTAGGGTAAATAAATTAGAGAAAGACAAATACCATATGACTTCACTCATACATGGAATTTAAGAAACAAAACAGATGAACATAGGGAAGGTAAGGAAACATAAAATAAGATGAAAATTGACAAGGAGGTAAACCACAAGAGACTCTTAACTCTAGGAAGCAAACTGAGGGTTGCTGGAGGGGAAGTGCATGGGGGGAGGGGAACTTGGGTAACGGGCATTAAGGAGGGTACTTGATGTAATGAGCACTGGGTGTTATATGCAACTAATGAATCACTAAATTCTACTTCTGAAACTAATAAAATATTAAATAAAATAACAAAAAGAAAATGAAATAAAATAAAATAATATAAAATAATAGCATAAACCAAAACAAAACTAATGAAAAACTTCTCCCAGATCTACTACTTCAGTATCATGGTCTTGTTTTAGGCCTTCAGCCTCTCACTGACATAATCACAAAAGCCATTGAGTGGTTGTCTTGCTTTTATGTTTTGCAGGTTCATAGTCTTATAGAAAATAGATGTGTATGCCCAAAATAATAGCCTCAAAGATATTTTGGTGGGATTTCATGCACATAGACCATTTTTTATTCAATATATTCCCAGAATGACAGGTTCCAACTAAGTACATAGAGTTAATTAAGCTAACTAATGATATTTTGTTAATGATAGGAGAGCAAATGGAACTCTAATTAATGAGCAAGGTAATAATGATTGACTATTTCTAGGCATTAGTCTCAATTTCTTTTTAATCAGTTACATGTTGCTTGTATAATCATAGGATATAATAGTAATATTGGAAATATTGGCAGTAAATACCTTACATAATAATATTTTATCATCTGCCTACATAAAGCATTGCTTTAAAGCAAATTTGAGTGGCCTGTATCATACACTGGAGAAAGATATAATGATGCTACTTTTATTTTTATGTTAATTGTTCTATTTCTTTTTCTTTTTTAAGGTAGTTTGAAATGCTAGAATCAAATTACTAAGGCTCACTCCAGCTCCCCACTGACAACACATTCAAACACAAGCACAAACACATACATACACATATGTTCACCTTACAAATCATTCCTACCTGCGAAGAGAAAAATGTTTTTGCTTTTTTATTTTTTCTATAACTTAATTTTTTCTAAAGTATATTTCTAAATTAAATCTTTTATCTTTTCTCCTCTCTCAACTTTTAATTTGTTTTTTAATTTTCTCTCTAGATGTCTCAAGGTGATACTTGATTGTGTAATATATCATATCTGATTACAGTCATATTACCTTAAACTCTGTCTATAATGAACAGAATGTGTCTGAATTAATTTGTCATGGTACAGCACAGCACATGGTTTGTTGGTCTGTAACATCCAATGTAGGTTCCTGACATGGAAAAGAAAGAAGTAGTAAGTTAAAACACACTGACTAATTTCAGAAGTTTGAATTTCTACATATGAGTTTATAACATGGGAGAGACAGAAGGAGTTTCCAAATAGAGCTGCTCAGACATCAGAAATGTATAGAAAGAAACATTTTATTCCATCAGAGTCTGTTCAAATATTTTGCCATTCTGTGCAGCCTGTCCTAATGACCAAAAATCTACTTTTTTAAATCGAAAAGCATTTTTCAGCTTAGTTTCATTCTTAGTCTCCCGAGTGGTGGCATAGAATGTTTTAAAAGAAACAGGGTTACAAACTCTTTTGTGACTACTACCCTAAATGTAAGTTCTCAAGAACTAATGTAAATTGCAATTTGAACAGTTGACTCCAAGAAATACATATCTAAATATATTTCTATTTTTTGAATGGCATAATAGCTTTGCAAAACCAATAAGAAACTGAAATTTGGAAAAATTCTCAAAGGCCAAAGAAATTTTATCACTGAGATCATTTTGCTGTTGCATTGCTTTATCTGTCAAACATATCTCTGCCAAGTTTCTTTCAATTTGAAATTGCATCAAGTTTCAGAGTCACTCAATGCTACACAGGGATTTTATTATTTATATTGGACATATGTCGCTTTAAACACAAGATTTTTACCAGTGAGTTGATAAAAGCTCACCCAGAAAAAAAGAAATTCCTCTTCTTGTATAAACTATACATAATCAGACTTGATATTTCCTATATTCTTTAAGCTTTTAGGAGTATTTAACATAGCATACAGATACCTACTGTTATCTCCCTGGGGTTCTTGGGAAGTTAGGACCCTAGGTTTAGAAAATAGTGCATTGGTTCTTTCTCTTAGTCTATTGAGATAACTTTTATATAGTTCTTTTATCACAGTGGTATATTTAATATGATTATATTAGTCCATCTCCTGTACGGAAGGGAGACACCATCATCTAGCCATGATTTTACACTTTGGCTACTCTTGAAACCTATAAATGTAATAAATAGCACATGCATCAAAGAAAGTAATTTGCTAAACCTATTGGAAAGCTATACTATGCTAAATAGAGATAGGATAGGAGGAAGTCAATATTTGAGAATAATGACTTAAGAAAATGAAAGTGGTAATTCCCATGGTGGATTAAATGAGCAGAGTGCTCTGATTTTTCAAAAAATAAAACCTGATCACATTCTCACTATCTAGGAAGAGATGGCCTTTTAAACTAATATATAAGATAAAAGATTTTGGATACTTTTGTGTTTTTTAATCCAATCATTCCTTCATTTACTCATAAAATATTTGCATAAAATCACTGCACATACAAAGACACATGCATGAAAGAAACTAACATATACTGAGTACCTACTTGTGATTAGCAGAGTATTAAAGATTTCAGCATACAGTGATCATTGTCTTCATCTTTTTTCTTCATTTATAAACAAAGAAACTTGCTCAGGAGTTAAATAGCATGCTATGATCCCTCAACTAATATTTATGAGTAACGCAAAACACAAATAAGACACTAATGTCTGCTTTTGGAAAGCCTGTAGTGTACTGGTAAAGTTAAACAGTACCCTAAATAATTAGAATGTGACGCAGATGCATTTTATGCCATAACAAATATAGGAAAAGCCTTATGTATCAATTCAGCAAAGGTTGCCAGATGGTATTGACTGAGCAACATGTTTCTTTTAGTAAGCAGGGTAGTATTTTCTATGGTTATTATTTGCATCACTTTTTTCTCAATACAAGACATATGGAGTAACATAGAGCTTCTGACAAAGCTTTAGCATGAAAGTGAAATCTTATTTTCTTGTTAACTGTTGACAGAGCCAGAAATAATTTCCTTGAAGTGAATCTTACCCCACCACCCTTGTATTTGTAATTCCCAAAGTTGATTAGTTTTTCATGGAATATAAGTGTAACACACAATATTATTTTTGTTTGAGGTATCAACTAAAACCCGAAGTACTCATTGCCATTCTCTCCATCTCATATCTAGTTATGGAAAACTACATCTGTCAATGGATTCAGGCTGCACCATAGAGATCAAACATTACTTCATGATTCTACTTCTCATTTTTTAACTGTACTGTATTTTTATTGAAGTATAATATTACTTTTGAGTTTTATTGAAACAACCTTTCTCCTCATTAATAAAAAAGTTAATTTTAAAGTGGTGTTTTGTAATCTAGTATGTGTAGGGTTTTTCAGGAAAAAGGAAGTGATATAAAAAACTTGCAGTGGTAGGAATCATCAAAATTTAAAACTATGCAGATTATTTCTTTTTCTTTTTTGCTTTCTTATTTTTTATTGAAACAGTTCATTGGGAATTCATAGTAAAGGAAAATATAATAAAGTGTTAGAATCACTCCTGTTTTCCTCGTTTGGGGTTTGATGATAAAATTAAATTTATTTTCCCTTTTTTAAAAAATATTTTATTCATTTATTTGACAGAGAGAAACACAGATAGAGAGGGAACACAGCAGAGGGAGTGAGAGAGGGAGAAGCAGGCTTCCCGCCGAGCAGGGAGCCTGATGTGGGGCTTGATCCCGGGTCTCCAGGATCATGACCTGAGCCGAAGGCAGTTGCTTAACCAACTGAACCACCCAGGTGCTCCTCATTTTCCCTTTTTAATTGAAGTATAATTTACATATAATGTTATATAAATTTCAGATTTATACATGTTGGTTTAATAATTCTCTACATCCCTCAATGCTCACCATGTAAATTGTCATTATTTGTCATCATATGACATTAGAACTATATATAACATATTCCCTATGTTGTATTTTTCATCTATGTGGCTTATTTTTTTTTAAGATTTTATTTATTTATTTGACAGAGAGAGAGAGAGAGAGATCACAACTAGGCAGAGAGGCAGGTAGAGAGAGAGGAGAAAGCAGGCTCCCTGCTGAGCAGAGAGCCAGATGCGGGCATTGATCCCAGATCCCAGGACCCCGAGATCATGACCTGAGCCGAAGGCAGAGGCTTTAACCCACTGAGCCACCCAGGTGCCCTATGTGGCTTATTTACTGGAAGTTTGTACCCCTTAATCCTTTTTATCTCTTTTGCCCATCTCTCCTTCTCACTCCCCTGTAGTAACCACCAGTTCGTTCTCTGTATTTTTTTAGATTCCACATATATGTGAAATCACATAGAATTTGCCTTTCTCTGTCTGAATTATTTCACTTAGCATTATACCTTCTATGTCCATCAATGTTGTCACAAATGTGAATATCTCATTCTTTCTTATAATTGATAATATTCCATTGTATATTTACACACCACAACTTCTTTATCCATTCATCTTTCAATAGACACTTGGGTTGCTTCTATAACTCAGTTACTGTAAATAATGCTGCAGTAAACATAGGGGTGCATATATCTTTACAAACTATTGTTTTGGTTTCTTTTGGTAAATACTCAGTAGTGGAATTACTCAATCATATGATATTTCTATTTTAATTTTTTGAGGCACTTCCATACTGTTTTCCACAGTAGTTGCTTCAGTTCACATTCTCACCAACAGTGTGTGAAGTTTCCCTTTTTTCTACATCCTCACTAATACTTGCTATTTCTTGTCTTTTTTATTCTAGCCATTCTAGTTGATATGATGTGATGTCTCATTGTGGTTTTGATTAACATTTTCCTAATGATTAGTGATGTTGAGCATCTTTTCCTGTGTCTATTGGCCATCTGTATTTCTTTTTTTTAATTATTTTTTATTTTTTTAAAGATTTTATTTATTTGACAGAGAGAAACACAGCCAGAGAGGGAGCACAAGCAGGGGGAGTGAGAGAGGGAGAAGCAGGCTTCCTGCCGAGCAGGGAGCCTGATGTGGGACTTGATCCCGGGTCTCCGGGATCATGACCTGAGCCGAAGGCAGCTGCTTCACCAACTGAGCCACCCAGGCGCCCCAGGCCATCCGTATTTCTTTGGAAAAAATGTCTCTGCTGGTCTCTTATTTTTAAATTGGATGTGTGTGTATTTTGAGCTGTGGAAGTTCTTTATATATTTTCAGTATTAACCCCTTATTAAATATATTATTTGCAAATATTTTCTCCCATTCATGATGTTGACTTTTTGTTTTGCTGATGGTTTCCTCTGCTGTGCAAAAACATTTTGTTTTGGGGGAAAGATGGCAGAAGTCCAGGTGACTGCATTTCGGGGAGTCCCCTGAAGTGAGCTCAATTCCTGCAAAAACACTACAGGAACACTGTGAGCACCCATGAAATCAGCCTGAAATGTGATATTTCGCACTTTTGATCACAGGGGACAAGAACCATCCGCAAAGAGGTAGAGAGAAGTGAAAGTGATTGGAGGGTTACCCCCAGAGACAAGAGGCACAGAGGGGGGAAGCCCAAAGAGGCGACCCATTGAAAGGCAACAACCCAGCATGAAAGTGCTCTGTGTTGGGGGAAAAACAGCAGATTACTGTCTGATTCACAGCAAACAGAAACGGAGTGCCTGAGGGGCAGCCAGGGAATCGGGGTTATAGATCTGCAGAGAGAAAGTGCGCCCTGGGAACGCAGCAGAACTGGGAACAAGGCAGAGCTGGCGTTGCAGAGTCTATTTTCCCACCGCTGCAGCCCGGGGGGAAACGGGGATCTGCAGAGAGAAAGAGTGCCTGGTGCCCCACGAAGGAACGCGGGGGAACCAGGGGTGTGGAGTCTATTTTTTTGCGGCTTTTTTTTTCCCTCTTTCCTCCCCTGCTTTTCTCTCCCACTTCTCTCCACCCCATGGGCCAGGCACAAACCCCCCAGGGAAGGTGATTTTGCAGACTTGCACAGGATTTGCGGGGCCACGGGCCCTCAGTCCCTCCTGCCTGGGGGTCACACAGAATCCCTGCAGGGACAAAGTAGTGCAACCCAAAATCAGTTGTGATTTCCTGGTGCAGGAGTGAAACCACAAGTGGGGGCTTTGGACAGAAATCAAGCCAGCATTTGTACCCACCCAGCTGTGACAGGGAGCCAAGGGAAAGGCTGTGAGCCCCCCCCCCATCGTCCAGAGGGTTGCTAATTAGCTGTTCTCTCTGGGAAGGAGGTCTAGGGGCAGACATCTTGCTCCAACCTGACTTCCTCAACAGCTAAAAAAGGCCTTAAAAGAACACCCCCCACATCCCCCCACAGAGAAATGAACCCTGACAACCTGGTTACAATAGACTCCAGTCCCTAGCAAGGGGGCGGAGAGACACAGCCCAGGTAGAAGAGAATGAAAACAGCGCAGCAGGCCCCGCCCACAGAAGGCAAGCCAGGAGCACAGGAGGACAACAATCAAACTGTAAAACCCCAACATCTGGGGAAAGGCAATTTATTAAACTCCTGGTACTGACCCAAAGCTGTACACTTTATTGGTATAATTTTTCACCTTATTTGCTTTTTTAACTTTTTTCTATTTTTACTTTTAAAGTTTCCATTTTAAACTTAAAAATTCATTCTCAGGGTTTTTGTTCTTTTACTTTTTAACCCACTTTTTATCACAATGTGATACTCAAACAACACTGCATAACAATTTTGTACCTTGAAATTTTTTCAAACAAATTCCTGTATTTTCTGTTGTTGTTGTTGCCTCTTGTATGCTTGTTTGTTTTATCTGTTTTACCCCTTTCTTCTCTCTTCTTTACTTTATTTTTTCTTTTACATATACATATAGTTATAAGCTTCAAGGTAATCCTACATCCCTATTCAATAGTACCCCTATATACAACCAGTTCTAACCTCATTATATCTTTAGAAAGTGGGCTCCTCCAACAATAATAACAAGACAAACTCGGGAGGATCTGAAACACTTTCCTTGCCCACAAGGAGTATCTGCCCTCACCTTCCCACTCTAGTCTGTCAGTGTTTCTGTGTAATTGTTTTTGCTTTTATATTATATAAATACTGGTCTTGGGGGTCATTCAGGTTGCGCTTTGCTTTTTGATTGCTTCATTTACTCTTGATAGCCTTTTTCTTTACCCTGTAGTAGTTTTGTACCATATAAATCCTACCACTGGGCTCCACTCTGGCAGGGGTTTCTTTTCTTGCTTCCTTTCTCCCTTTCTCTTTTTTCTTTCTTCTTCTTTTTCAGTGGTGAATTATGATTGCTCCAAAACCTTCCAGCGACCAATTCACCTGGATAGTGGCTGATATATTTAGGTATACACCCCCTAAACCACTCCTGGCCACAATGACTCAGAGAGGAACAACCAACAGAAGAAGAACCCCAAGACTGCAACCTCAGTCACAGAATTACTGGAAATGAACATAAACAATATGACAGGAATGGAATTAGGGCAGCAATAGTCCAAGCAATGGCTAATTTGGAAAAGAACATTAGTCTCAAAATGAAAGCCCTAATAACAGAAGTGAAAGCGGAGGATAGAAAGGCTATTAATGAGATGCAATCTAATTTAAATATGCTAACAACTAGAGTAAGTGAAGCTGAAGATCGCATCAGTGATTTAGAAGACAGATGGATTAAGAAGGAAGAGCAAGAGAAGTCTTGGAGCAAACAGCTAAAATACCATGAAAACAGAATAAGGGAAATAAATGATGCCATGAAATGCTCCAATATCAGAATTATTGGAATCCCCAAAGGAGTTGAGAGAGAGAGAAGCCTAGAAGATATTGTTGAACAAATCATGGATAAACATTTTCCGAATCTGGGGAATGAAACAAATGTTCATGTCCTAGAGGCAGAGAGGACACCCCCCCAAGATCAATGAGGCCAGAAAAACCTCCAGGCACATAATTGTGAAATTAGTGAATCATAAAACCAAAGAATATGTCTTAAGGGCAGCTAGGGGAAAGCGATCCCTTACCTATAGAGGGAGGACCATCAGAATATCTTCAGACCTATCCACAGAAACCGGGCAAGCCAGAAAGGGCTGGCAAGACGTATTCAGGAAACTACATGACAAAAATATGCAACCAAGGATAATGTATCCCATAAGATTGACTTTCAGAATGGAAGGAGAAATAAAGAGCTTCCAGGACCGCCAAACTCTAAAAGATTATGCAACCACCAAACCATCACTTGAAGAAATACTAAGGGGTTCTATAAAAGAGAAATGAACCTAAGAGTAACAAAGAACAGAAATTTACAGAGGTAATCTAAAGAAACATGAACTTCACAGGCAACATGATGTCAATACAAATCTATCTATCAATAATCACTCTCAATGTGAATGGTCTAAATGCTCCAATAAAAAGGCACAGGGTTGCAGACTGGATAAAATGACAGGACCCATCCATATGCTATTTACAAGAGACACATTTTGAATCTAAAGACACTTCCAGATTGAAAGTGAGGGGATGGAGGACCATCTTTCATGCCAAAGGACCCCAAAAGAAAGCCAGGATAGTGATTCTTACATCAGACAAATTGGATTTTAACCTAAAGCTGTAGTCAGAGACACAGAAGGACACTACATCATTCTCAAAGGGTCTATACACCAAGTAGATCTATCAATTGTAAATATTTATGTGCTGAACATGGGAGCAACCAACTACATAAGTTAATTGTTAAGCAAAATAAAGAATCCTATTGACACAAATACATTAATTGTAGGAGATCATAACACACCACTCTCAGCAATGGACAGATCATCTAAACAGAAAATCAACAGAGAAACAAGAGCCTTGAATGACACATTGGAGCAGATGGATCTCATAGATATATTCAGAACATTCCACCCTAAACAGCAGAATACTCATTCTTCTCGAGTGCACATGGAACTTTCTCCAGAATACACCACATACTAGGTCAGAAATCAGGACTCAACTGATACCAGAACACTGAGATTATTCCCTGCATATTCTCTGACCACAATGCTGTGAAACTGGAACTCAACCACCATAAAAAGTTCAGAAGAAAATCAAACATTTGGAAGCTAAAGACGATCCTGCTCAAGAATCTGAGGATCAACCAGGAAATCAAAGAACTGAAACACTTCATGGAAACCAATGAGAATGAAGATACATCGATCCAAAACCTATGGGATACAGAAAAGGCAGTCCTAAGGGGGGAAATTCATAGCCATCCAAGCCTCACTCAAAAAAATTGAAAAACCCAGAATACACCAACTCACATTACACCTTAAAGAACTGGAAAATCAAGAAAAAATTAAACCAACCCCTCACACAAGATGGAAAATAATTAGGATTAGAGCAGAGATGAATGAATCAGAAACTAGAGATACAGTAGAACACATCCATGAAACTAGAAACTGGTTCTTTGAAAGAATCAATAAGATCAATAAACCATTGGCCAAACTAATCCAAAAGAAAAGGGAGAAGACCCACATTAATAAAATTATGAATAAAGGGGAGAAATCACTACTAACACCTAGGAAATAGAAACCATCATCAGAAATTACTATCAACAATTATATGCCAATAAGTTTAACAACGTGGAAGAGATGGATACACTCCTAGAAACCTATAAACTTCCAAGACTGAAACAGGAAGACATTGACAATTTGAATAGACCTATATCTAGTAATGAGATTGAAGCAGTGATCAACAACCTCCCCCATAAATAAGAATCCAGGACCAGATGGATTCCCTGGGGAATTCTACCAAACATTCAAAGAAGAAATAACACCTATTCTCCTGAAGCTCTTTCAAAAAATAGAAATGGAAGGAAAATTTCCAGACTCTTTCTATGAATCCAGCATTACTCTAATCCCCAAACCAGACAAGACCCCATCAAAAAGGAAAACTTCAGACCAATATCGATGATGAATATGGATGCCAAGATTCTCAAAAAGATCGTTGCTAACAGAATCCAACAATACATTAAAAAGATTATCCACCATGACCAGGTGGGTTTTATCCCAGTGATTCAACACTCGCAAAACAATCAATGTGATAGAACAAATCAATAAGTGAAGAGAGAAGAAACACATGGTACTCTCAATAGATGCAGAAAAAGCATTTGACAAAATACAACATCAGTTCCTGATCAAAACTCTTCAAAGTATAGGGATAGAGGGAACATTTCTCAACCTCATAAAATCTATCTACAAAAAACCCACAGCGAATATCATTCTCAATGAGGAAAAACTGACAGCCTTCCCTCGGAGATCAGGAACAAGACAAGGATGCCCACTCTCACCACTACTGTTCAACATAGTGTTAGACATCCTAGCAACACAAATCAGACAACAGAAAGAAATAAAAGTTATTCAACTTGGAAAAGAAGCATTCAATATCTCCCTCTTTGCATATGACATGATACTGTATGTGGAAAATCCAAAAGACTCTACCCCTAAACTACTAGAACTCATACAACAATTCAGTAATGTGGCAGGATACAAAATCAACGCACAGAAATCAGTTGCATTCTTATACACTAACAATGAAAATATAGAAAGCAAAGTCAGAGAATAGATTCCATTTACTATAGCAGCAAAAACCATAAGATACTTAGGAATAAACCCAAACAAAGAAGTCAAGGATCTGCACTCGAGGAACTACAGAACACTCATGAAAGAAACTGAAGAAGACACAAAAAGATGGAAGAGCATTCCATGCTCATGGATCGGAAGAATAAACATTGTCAAAATGTCTATACTGCCCAGAGCAATCTATACTTTCAATGCCATTCCGATCAAAATTCCACCAACATTCTTCAAAGCGTTGGAACAAATGATCCTAAAATTTATATGGAACCAAAAAAGACCCTGAATTGCTAAGGAATTGTTGAAGAAGAAAAACAAAGCTGGGGGCATCTCGTTACCTGACTTCAGGCTTTATTACAAAGCTGTGATTACCAAGACAGCATGGTACTGGCACAAAAACAGAGAAATGGACCAATAGAACAGAGTAGAGAGTCCAGATATTGACCCATAAATCTATGGGCAAATCATTTTTGACAAAGCAGGAAAAAAATCAATCTCTTCAAAAATGGTTCTGGGAAAATTGGATAGTACATATAGAAGAATGAAACCAGACCATTCTCTTACACCACACACAAAGGCAAATTCTAAATGGATGACAGACCTCAATGTGAGGCAGGAATCCATCGAAATTCTGGAGGAGGACATAGACAGTAACCTCTTTGACATTGGCCACAGCAAGACACATCTCCAAAGGCAAAGGAGAGAAAAGCAAAAATGAATTTCTGGGACTTCATCACAATAAAAAAGCTTCTGTAAAACAAAGGAAACAGTCACCAAAACACACAGAATGGGAGAGGATAGTTGCAAATGACACTACAGACAAAGGGCTGGTATCCAAGATGTATAAAGAACTCCTCAAACTCAACATCCAAAAAGAACATGAACACCTCAAAGAATGAGCAAGAGAAATGAAGAGGCACTTCTCCATAGAAGATACACAAATGGCTAACAGACATATGAAAAAATGTTTAGCGTCACTAGCTATCAGGGAAATTCAAATCAAAACCACACTGAGATATGACCTTACACGAGTCAGAATGGCCAAAATTAACAAGTCAGGAAAGAACAACTGTTGGAGAACCTGTGGAGAAGGGGAACTCTCTTACACCTTTGGTGGGAATGCAAGCTGGTGCAGCCGCTTTGGAAAACAGTGTGGAGATTCCTTAAAAAATTAAAAATAGAGCTACCCTATGACCCTGCAATTGCACTACTGGGCATTTACCCCAAAGATACAGATGTAGTGAAATGAAGGGCCATCTGTACCCCAATGTTCATTGCAGCAATGGCCACAATCGCCAAACTGTGGAAAGAGCCAAGGTGCCCATCAACAGATGAATGGATAAAGAAGAAGTGGTACATATATACAATGGAATACTACGCCTCCATCAGAAAGGATGAATATCCAACTTTTGTAGCAATATGGACTGGACTGGAAGAGATTATGCTGGGTGAAATAAGCCAAGTAGAGAAAATCAAGTATCACAAGGTTTCACTTACTTGCGGTGCATGAGGGGTAACCTGGAGGACAGTGGGAGAAGGAAAGTAAATGGGAAGTAGGGTAATCCAGGGAAAGAAATGAAACAACAGAGACTTTGGACACAGAAACAAACTGAGGAACTTGGAGGGAGGGGGATGGAGGGATGGGAGAGCCTGGTGGTGGGTACTGGGGACACCTAAAGTGTGGAGCACTGGGTGTGGGGAATGGGGAATGAATCTTAGAATACCGGAAAAAATAAAAAGAAAAAATATTCAAAAAAACAAAAAACAAAAAAATAATAATTATGATGATGATGATGATAATTATTCATTGAGTTCTTACCACATAACACGTATTGCTTGTAACCTTTTATCTGTATTATTCCTCAAGGATACAATGAGAATGATACAATTTTTAGATCTATTTTACAGGCAATGAAACTAAGAAATAGAGCCAACAATTTGCCTAAGATCACACCGCTGCAGAGCAAATGCATGAAAAGTATCCAGGCAATTTAATTTGAGTGGTAGTGCTCTTCACTTCAATTTAAAATGAAAGAATAAGTAAATGATTTCGGTAATCAGTTTTGTACTCTTAAAAAAAGAAAAATGTTTTGTTGTTAAGGCTGATATCTAAGAGATTAGTGTTTATGTTTTCTTTTAGTATTTTTATGATTTCAGGTTTCACAGTTAGTTCTTAATTTATTTTGAGTTAAAATTTTGTGTGTGGTGTAAAAAAGTGTTCCAGCTTCATTCTTTTGCATGTAACTCTGTACTTTACATCTAGCTAAACTATTAATTTCCAGTGCCTATCCCTCATTGCATATTCTTGTCTCCTTTGTCATAGATTAATTGGCCATATTGGTTTGGATTTGTTTCTGGGCTCTCTATCTCATTCCATTGATCTATGTGTCTGTTTTTGTGCCAGTACCATAGTGTTTTGATTACTATAGCTTTGTAGTATATCTTGTAATCTGGAATTGTGATACTTCCAGCTTTGTTCTTCTTTCTTAAGTTTGCTTTGGCTATTCACAGTATTTTCTACTATCATACAAATTTTAGGATTTTTGTTCAGGCTCCCTGAAACATATAGACTGCTTTAAATCTGTAGGTAATACAAGAAAAGGGTTTGAGCACAATCCAAGAAGTTTGCACCTTCATAAGCAGGGAACTTGTGGCATCATAGAAACATAGGGATTGATTTGGCAAAAGCTGTTTACAACATTTTTGCAAATGTAACATTGATCTATACAATTACTAGTCACCTGTTGAGGGTTGGGCAGGTGCCATTTTCTGTTTCTGCAATTGGTACACAGTTCTTTTCTTGCTGAATTGCCCAGTTTTTCACACAGGGTTTTCTCCTACAGTCTTTTATAGTTTTAACTATTAAATAAATCTTGGTTTTATTTTAATATTGATGTTGGTGTTTCAACTGCTGTAAAATTGTAAACATTTATACTTCAATGTGTCCCCAAGGAGCGAGTTTCCTTTTCTATGGATGCTGACATTTAGAGCTACAGCTAGCCACCAGTTGGCTGTATGAAAAAGAAAATCAGAGCTGGCCCCTACTCTCCTACATTTGTTCTTCTTTTTGCAGAACCTGGGTTGTGAGCTTATGATCCTCAGATCCAGTGCCTCATTTCTGAAGTACTTTTTTATGTTTACATTGAATTTTTTCTGCATTGCTATCTGGATGAATTGTTTATATTTTTTAAGATTTATTTATGTATTTGAAAGAGAGAGAGCACAAGCAGGAAGGGCAGAGATAGAGATGATAGAGATAGATATAGAGAGATAGAGATAGAGATAGAGATAGAGATAGAGATAGAGATAGAGATAGAGATAGAGATAGATAGAGAGATAGAGAGAGAGAGAGAAAGAGAATCTCAAGCAGACTCCATGCTCAGAACAGAGCCCAATGCATGGCTCAATCTCATGACCCTGAGATCATTACCTGAGCAAAAACCAAGAGTCAGATGCTCAACTGACAGCACCACCCAGGTGTCCCAGCTATTTGTATTTTTTTAATCCTAGACTTATTTTATAAAATGTCATTTTGAAAGCTACAGCCAAGTAAGAAACAATATGACCTTCAGGGAAAGTGAAAAGAGAACACAAAAACTAATGA
The DNA here is from genome assembly GCA_004023965.1 of Spilogale gracilis. Lineage (NCBI taxonomy): Eukaryota > Metazoa > Chordata > Mammalia > Carnivora > Mephitidae > Spilogale > Spilogale gracilis. The sequence goes on from PITA01007426.1 coordinate 87,167, forward strand.
CAATAATTATAAATAAATTCTGAAAATACTACTCTGATTACATCCAAGTGGTTAAGTCTTACCCCAGGCTAACTTAGTTCCATGAACTTTCACAATGGAATAGATCCCAATGAAATAGTTCCCTGACATAGAAAATAATACATTTATATATTCTATTGAGAGAAACACCAAGGCATACTATAGATTATAAACAAGCCAAGTTTCTAGAGAATAGTCCACTCAACAATCTTGAATAATAATAGATCAAACACATAAGGACCTGGTACAAAGAAAAAGTTCAGTGCCAGGGACATACTACTAACATGAGCATTAGAAGCTTTGAGTAATGACTCTGCTATGAAGAAATTAAACTGTATTATCATTAAGATGCTTTCAAGATATATTATTCCAGGGTTCTAGTATCAAAAAATACCAACAGCATGATATATACATGGAAAGTGGATGGCTTAGAATAATTAGTTAAGGATGAGTTAAGTCCTATATATGCATTTATGAGCCATGTGGATGATATCAAGTTTCTTAACACCTCTGAGTCATTGCTTTCTCAGTTGTAAGAGGAGGATAAAAATACCTGCTTTAAAGAGTTTTGTGAGGTTCCAGTGAGATGGGGAATATAAACACCCAGTACAGACCTTGACTTAGAAACTTTAAGAATAGCAAAAAGAAATTTCTTAACCTATTTTAGCTCTTAAGATGTCTTAACTATGTATCCCTATGTAATCATGGTTTTACTTACATTACTTTTGTGCATACAGTGCTACTCTAGAGTTAGGTGCTCAATAAATATTTGATGAATCAGTCAACAAGTATCAAAATAGCTATTCTCTGCCTCCAATTATTTCCATCCATATTTTGGCAATAAATTAACTTGAGTTTCAGTATCACTCTACCACTGACTTGCTGGCTCTATGATCATGGATGAACTACCTAACTTTTTTGAGTTTCAGTTTTTCTCATGGAAAATAAGATTATTGAATATAATCTACCTTATGGGGTTTTTGCACATATTAAATGGTGTTACACAAATATAGTATCTAGTACAATATCCATCCATAACAAGCACCAAAAAATGATTTACTATCACCGCTGGTCACAGACTAAAACATCTAAATTATACTGGAAAAAAATAACTAAATTATGTTGGCTCAACCCCCAAATTTCTAGAACTCATACAACAATTTAGCAACATGGCAGGATAACAAAATCAATGCACAGAAATAAGTTATGTTTCTGGGGTGCCTGGGTGGCTGAGTCATTAAGTGTCTGCTTTCAGCTCATTTCATGATCCCAAGGTGAGTCTCATGTCAGTTTCCCTGCCCAGCGGGAACCCTGCTTCTCCCTCTCCCATTCCTCCTGCTTGTGTTTCCTCTCTCATTGTCTCCCTTTCCATCAAATAAATAAATAAAATCTGTAAAAAAAAGAGAAATCAGTTACATTTCTATACACTAACAATGAGACTGAAAAAAGAGAAATTAAGGACTTGATCCTATTTATAATTGCTCCATAAAACATAAGATACCTAGGAATAATCATAACCAAAAGGGTCAAAGATCAGTACTCCAAAAACTGCATAACACTTATGAAATAAATTGAATATGTCACAAAGAAATAGAAAAAAATCCATAATCAGGAGTGGAAAAATAAATATTGTTAAAATGTCTATATTACCCAAAGCAATCTACACATTGAATGCAATCTCTATCAAACACCATGGACATTTTTCACAGAACTGGAATAAATAATCTAAAAATTTGCATGGAACCAGAAAACACCCTGAATAGCCAGAGGGATGTTGGAAAAGAAAGCCAATGCTGATGGTGTCACAATGTCTAACTTCAAACTACATTACAAAGCTGTGATTATCAAGACAGCATGATACTGACCCAAAAACCGACACATAGATCAATGGAACAGAACAGACAATTCAGAAATGGACCCTCAACTCTATGGTCAACTAATCTTCGACAAAGCAGGAAAGACTATCCAGTGGAAACAAGACAGTCTCTTCAATAAATGGTGCTGGTGAGAGACTGTGGACTCTGAGAAACAAACTGAGGGTTTTGGAAGGGGGGTGGGGGGATGGGTGAGCCTGGTGGTGGGTATTGAGGGCACGAATTGCATGGAGCACTGGGTGTGGGGCATAAACAATGAATCCTGGAACACTGAAGAAATAAAATAAATTATTATTAAAATATATAAATTAATAAATGGTGCTGGGAAAATTGGACAGCCACAGGTAGAAGAGTGAAACCGGACCATTTTCTTACACCATACATGAAGATAAACTCAAAAAAGATGAAAGACCTAAATGTGAGACAGGAATCCGTCAAAATCTTAGAGGAAAACACAGGCAGCAACTTCTTCAACCTAGGCAACAACTTATTGCTAAACATGTCGCAAAAATGAAACAAAAGCATAAATGAGCTATTTGGGACTTCTTCAAGACAAAGGGCTTTTGCATAGCAAAGGAAACAGTCTATAAAAATAAAAGACAACCTACAGATTGGGAGAAGATATTTGCAAGTTATATATCAGATAAAGGGTTAGTATCCAAGATATATAAAGAACTTTTGAAACTCAACACCCAAAGAAAAAATAATTTCCAATTAGGAAATGGGCAGAAGACATGAACAGACATTTACCCAAAGAAGACATACAAATGGCCAACAGACACATGAAAAATTCCTCAACATCACTTGTTATCAAGAAAATACAAATCAAAACCACAATGTGGTACCAATTTACACCAGTCAGTGTGGCTAAAATTAATAACTCAGGAAATGACAAATGTTGACAAGGATGTGGAGGAAGGGGAACACTCTTATTCTATTGGTGGAATGCAAGCTTGTACAACCACTCTGGAAAACAGTATGGGGGTTCCTCAGGATGTTAAAAATAGAACTAACCTATGACATAACAATTTCACTACTAAGTGTTTATCCCAAAGATACAAATGTAGTGATCCAAAAGAGCACATGTACCCTAGTGGTCATAACAGCAATGTCCAAAATATCCAAATTGTGGAAAGGAATCAAGATGTTCTTCATCAATGAATGGATAATGAAGATGGAATATTATTCAACCATAAGAAAAGATGAATACTTATCATTTACTTTGACTTGAATGGAACTGGAGGGTATTATGCTAAGTGAAATAAGTAAATCAGAGAAAGACAATTATCATATAGTTTCACTCATATGTGGAATAAAAAAAAAAAAAAAGCCCATGCAGAGGACCATAAAAGAAGGGAAGGAAAACTGAATGGGGAAAAAATCAGAATGTGAGACAATCCATGAGAGACTCTTAACTATAGAAAACAAAATGAATGGCTGAATGGGAGGTGGGTGAGGGAATGGGGTAACTGGGTGATAGTTATTAAGGAGGGTATGTGATATGATGAATGTCACACACAATTAATGAATTGTTGAACACTACATCTGAAATTAATGATGTAATATGTGCTAGCTAATTGAACTTAAAAAAATATACGCTTCAGGCATCAGTAAAATCCATGACACAAAGCGTACTTAAAATTTAAATAAATCTTTAAAATTAATTAAAAGGAGAAGATAATAGGTAAATGAATATATTAACATGTTCTAGTAGAGTGTACACATTTTTATAGTTACATACACTGCATAAAAACTTACACATCTATGCCTTATTAAACAATAGAACTGTAGTTTTCTAGTTAATTATTTTTATTTCATATTAAAACTAATAAGTGTTAAATAAACATTATCTATTATCTGTCTATTTATCTATCTATCATCTATCATCTATTTATCATCTATCATCTAAATTGGCCAGTAAAATTGAGATATGAGAAAAAGAAATTGAAAGTTCACCCATGCCTACAGACATTATTTTTAAATGTATTTAAGTTTTTGGATAAAGATCAACCTTCAAGGTGAAAAGAAAATGAAAACATTTTTACTTCAGTTCAACCTTATCAATGAAGGTCATCATTTTTTTGTTGTCGTTCTAAATGCATTTAGCTACCAACAGAAAAGAAAAGGGATATACCAGAATGCTTATTTAAATATATCTCTTGATTCCAATTAATTTGTGTCACCTCTACTTGTATTTATAACAAAGTTTCCTCTCTTTGGGGCTTTTAACCTAAACATTGATTTGAAAACAGAACTGTTTTCTGTAAACTTGGCATGTGAGGAGAAAGTGGTGTTGTCCTTCTCTAGATTATTCTCTCCTGAGGGAAAAATAAAGCTTCTGTATATTGAATAACATGTATATAGAGACAAAGAAAAATGTATTTTCTCATGAAGTAAAAATTAGAGGAAAAAACGTTGCATATAAAGTGAAAGGAAGCTGAAACTTTCCCTGATTATGGTATCACCTGGACCATGGCATGGCTTAGTTCTCAAGGAGGAAAATGGGACATGTAAATTATGAGCTCTCAAAAAACAGTAGATATACCCATGCTAATGCTCATAATAAATATAAGGCCAGCATAATGGTAAACTAGATCAATGATAATTTTGAGTGATAGTAATA